>CACRXP010001144.1:0-17315 GCA_902702965.1 Spirometra erinaceieuropaei | reverse complement strand
TCGCCCAGTACGCAACGCCGCCGCACAACCGCTCCCTACGTGTCCTCGATGTCAACGGACATTCCGGGCACGAATCGGACTTGCTGGACATCTTCGGATCAACTGCACCTCTCGAACTGCTCCAGCCATTGTCCCCCAGCCCGCCTCTTCCTCGCCCTCTCTGCCGCCAACTAACTCTGACACTCCTTCTGCACCACCACTTCCATCCTCCTCCTTCTCCTCCACCGCCACCGTGGTGGACATTCAGGCTGCCGTCTCACGCATCACCAACCACGACACAAAAACCACAACCACCCCCCACCTCTCCCGATTCCAGTGATGAGGATCAGGACTACACTTGCCCTCACTGCGACCGTACCTTCACCTCACACATCGGCCTGGTCGGTCACTTGCGAATCCATCGCACAGAGACTGGTGAACCAGTGCCTGGAGCACCAACCTACACCCACCGCACTCGCCTTCACTGCCCACAATGCCCTCGCACCTTCACGCATCGCATGGGTCTATTCGGCCACATGCGCATCCACGAGAGCGGAATTGACCGCAGGCTCGAAACACCCACCCCGCCGAGCCCCACTCCCAATCCATCACCTTGTGCACCCACTAACCACTCCCCAGCCGACATCGACGCCACCGACCTTACCACCCCTCACTCCTACCCTCCCTCCTCCTCTTCCTCCTTCACTGCCACAACGACGGCCGCCTCGGCGTCTGTCGCCCACGACTTCACCACAGCCGAACCTGACACAACAACAGGCACGACCCCTGCAACCTCCATCATCAAACGTGAGGGCCAGGACTACATCTGCCCTCACTGCGATCGCACCTTCACTTCACGCATCGGCCTGGTCGGTCACTTGCGAATCCATCGCACAGAGACTGGCGAACCAGTGCCTGGAGCACCAACCTACACCCACCGCACTCGCCTCCACTGCCCACACTGCCCTCGCACCTTCACGCATCGCATGGTTCTATTCGGCCACATGCGCATCCACGACGACCTGCGGTAGACAACCGCCGGTAACACCACACATTCCCTCACTCCCTACCTCCTAACACCATCACCCCACCAGACATCAACCCTCACACACCTCATGCACTCAACTGCCGCCTCCCACGCAAGTGGGAAGTGTGCATCTCGACTCGGTCCCCATGCGGCTTCGGCTGCACGGGTGACTTGTGTCCGAGACTATCCCGACACGTCAAGCGTCGTGGATAGGAAGGTTGCTGATTGAGGCCCGCTCTCGGTTCACGCAGTTCGTCACGTTGTGTGTGTGTGCTGTGTGTAGTGGCGGACTGGTGGGCTGGGGACGGGCTGAAGCAGCACCTTCCACGGCCCTCTCACGCAAGTGAGAGACACGCCGTTCAACCCCCGTTGTGTGAAATCCTGGTGTTTGTGTGTGTATGGGGGGGCCAGGTCGTGCTGTGGCGCGCGCAGGCATGGACCATCGACCATGACAGCCACCGCGCCCACTCCCCACTCCAGTCTGCTGACCGGCTCGGACAGCGGCTGGGGTGTGGGAGTGGGAAGGGAGAGTGAGGTCGACGACTCAGCGCACTTTATCCTCACTATAATCAATCTGACGCGCTTGAAGTTATCACGGTGCGCTAAAAGCCGTGGCTTGAAGGGTTGCCAACTGGCGGGGTACCTTGGACCTCCTCCTTAACGGGAGGCGGTCTGAGAGTCAGGCTGCAATGGCTCCTTTTTAATGTGGCCTTTATGGCATTCCCACCACAGCGTGCGATCCGAGCCAGGCGTTGGCGGCACGCCTAGGTGCGGCTTCGGCCGTGCCAGCCTCCAAATCTCTGTTGTGTTGGTTGAAATCCTGGTTATTGCTGTGTGGACCAGGGGGTGTGGTGGAACGCCAAGGTGAGGATCCGTCCGAGCCATCCACCTGCGGCCTCCCTCGTCTCCGGTCTTCTTGACTCTGTCTTGACACCGGGCCCAGGCGGGGAGGAGAGAGTGTAGGTAGATGCTACGCAATTCTACTGGCACTATAAACCCCTGCGTAAGTCACCGTCCCTGCTCCCACCGCTGCTGCAACTGTGGGGCACACGGTGGACATAGTCGAAATCGACGGTCGAACTGTCACTATGCCGTTTTTAAGGGCTTAGACACAGTTGTGTGGAAGATAGGAAGACGCCTGCTGGGAGTTCAGATGGTCGCTTTTACTGTTAAATTGCAGGCGATGAAAGCTGTAAGATGGCAGAAGCTATTTACCAGCCCAGAAGTTTCGCCACTTATCGTGGCCTAACAGGAGGCGTCCAGTCACAAAAGCCGAGTTGATTATACCAGTTATGGAGTTAATCTTGAAAATGTCTTTGACATTCAAATGTGTAAGCGAAGCGATCGATAATGATTCTGGGACGCGTGGAACAGCAGCACATCCACAAGTAGTCAGCATCTACCGTAGTCTCTGTAGGAGGGATCTTCAGCTGAACAAATCTCGAATACCTTACCACGCCCTAGAATACATCCCGTCAAATTATTGCAGCCTTCTTTATCTGAGCCAAATGTGGTAAACTCGGCGCCTTCCGTGAGGTTCGAACCCACGACAGCAAGGTTACACCAGACGTTTCACCTAATATGTGTCTACTGGTAAAGGCGCAATATGAGTAAGATACTTGCAAATGATTTACAAACAACCCTCAACGTACGAATGAAGAACTTGCGCGCCATTCCCAACTGATCTGCTGTTTGTTCTCAAGAGCTGTTAACGTTATCCATAAATGGGGTAGGTCCTATTCATTTTGCCCCCCCCCTCCAAAAAAACGGGCCACGTGTTAGATGCGCTGAGCCAACACGGAGACCACATCGGATTCTGGAAAGCGTTATCTTCGCGCAAAAACGAATGCCAACAACCAGGCGGTGCGCTGGCAGACCCTGTTGTCGACAGCCGTCGCACAACTGGGATCACTGCCACGCTCTCCAGTGTTTTGGCGGTCAAAATCCTGGTCATTTTTGTGTGGACCAGGGGGTGCGGAGTGGAGCGCCAAGGTGAGGATCCGTCTAAGCCATCCACCTGCAACCTCCGTCTCCGATCTTCTTGACTGTCTTGACACCGGGCTCAGGCGGGGAAGGAGAGTGTGGTAGATGCAGCGCAAGTCTACCGGCACTATGAACCCCTGCGTAAGTCACCGTCGCTGCTCCCACCATCTGCTGTGGGGCATACAGTGGACATCGTCGAACCCGACGGTCGAAGTCCTATTCATAAATAAATCTGCATACGCCTTAAACTGAGGAAACCAAATGGAGATGTGAACGCATTGAGACCGTTGAGCGAGATTTAGGGAGAATTAGCCTAAGATTTACTTTTAGAGCCTTGGCTAGATTGTAGCATGTATAGTGAACGCTTGGAAAACCCCGTAGTCGCATGTTCTGAATTGTGGTCTTGTTCAAAATTGCACGATGTGATCATGAAGCCAAAGTTTAGCAGCCTTCCGGACATTGCCTGTACGATGGGTCACGCGGGAGATGCGCACCACCAACATGGGCATAACTAGCGTTATTCGAGCTAGGCACTCAACAAATTTCACACACCAGGGGTGGGTTGTGGCAGTACAAGAGGCCTCGGCGCAGACTTACACCATGCCAACCAATTGCACCCAATCTCCGCATCAGTTGGCTGAACGGCTGGGACGGTGTACTGGTGCCCGGAAACGAGGTCGAGTCTGGGGGCTTTAATTATTAAATTCAAGGGTTCGCCTAAATAGCGTCCTGAAGAGTCTACTGTATGTTCGCACGTTAACTCTGGACGAAATTACGAACTGCAGTTAGCACCTTGCTATACTTGTGTGCGTCAAATCCATTAATCATTCAGGTTTTACAGCTCTGTCGTGATTAGACAAAAACTTCTCAGATAGCATTTATCTGGCACAATCTTCCTCGCCATAATGAGAGGATGCATGCTACTTGCATTGAAGTCTAATAATGTCATCAACCTCTTACTATGACCACAGCACCTTCCAGGGGAGCTTTTATAAAAGCGGATATTGTAAAATAGCTTTATTGTCGCCTAAGGGCGAATCAGAAAGAAAGATTCCAAAAGCTAAGGGCAGCGGGCAATGGATAGGATTGAAGACACTCCCGTCAGGGAGGAAATATAAATATAAAAATCAGATAAAGTTAGGGCCACCTAAATTCCCCATCATCGTCAAACAGGCTAGCAGGCAGCTCATCGCGAGAGTAGAAACTCGACTGCGTGCCCATACGCAGAACAGACTGGCTCGAAATCCATACGGAGCGACGAATTTTTTCCACCATCTTCAGACAGGGGTGCTTCGACATGTAGAAGGCCAGGGACCCAGTAAAGCAGTCACCTGCTCCCTAGATTACAAAAAACAAGTTGGATGGGCATTTGCAAGGTTAAGCTACAAGACATGTGGGGACATGCACATCGCACTTACTGTAGTGTCCAGCGGCTTTGAAAGGACCGGCGCACGTAGATGGAAAATGGCTTTGTCAGCAGGCAAATGATCACAATGAAGGACACGTACATCGACGGCTGTAACGAGGTTACCCTCAGATCTGGGTAGGAGGGCAATTACTCCATTCAGTCCCAAGGTCACTAGAGGGTACTTAACGCCACGCTTCCAAAGATCGAGGAGCCAGGGAATTGAGGCCTGAGGAATCTGCTCGAGCTCTACTTCCGGTATAGGAATGCCGGTGATAGCAGCGGCCTCGGTTTCGTTGGGGCAGACAATGCTCGAAGCCGCCAGGAAACGCGGCAGCAGGGGTGCAAAGGCTGAGTCCGAGGAAGGGGCTGGTGCAGGGTCCAGTATGGTCAGGACGTCGTGTGCGTTGGCCCATTCCATGGCATGAAGAGTGGCAGCGGCGTTAGCCTTGAAGATTATAATATAAAACATCATTATCCAAAAACAGTTTAGAACATCAGTTATCGTGTAAAGGCCCTCACAACAAATTCCGGAGGAATGAGAACGGAATGGAGTAACCAACCGAATTACCTCAACCGAGGTTATGTGAATACCTGTTTTAGCAATTAATGTCTTACATACAGAAAACCGAAAACGACGTTTCGGCGGTAATACCAGGAGTTTCTCTGTAACGACAACCTAGGTGTGCCAAAACCAAAGACGGTAAATAAAAATCGTAGACTTCTAAGGTAAAATTGCTTTGGTTACAGAAACTAGACATTCCTGCTAGTTAACAAAGGACATAGGTAAAATTTAGACTTAGTTGGCGAGTTCAATTTCTAACTGGTATGTAAAAACGACTGGCTTTTACTGTTCTGTATAAATGTAAGGTTTTGCAAAGCCTGTTGTATACAACACTCGTAGATGAGAAAGAGCTTCGGCCACGATTGAACTGAGGTTAAGATAAATTGGCCAGACGATTACTAAGGGAGGACAGAGTCTTGAAGTTCGGTGGATATCTCCAGCGACGTTGCCAAACATGCATCTGCCAGTCCGTGTGCCACATACCAAGCCAGATAGGCCAAAAGACAACTTTCCGGATCATAAACCCTGTCCTAAATTTGAGCTAAGGAGGCAAAATGATGCGTCAGTCGGCAAGGCTACAGAAATGCTCCAAAGACGTCGATGGGTGAGGTGATTGTACTTTGCTAGAGGGGGAGGAAACACTAACGCATAATGCCATTGTGCCTGTTATGGCGCAGAAACATAAAAACGTGGGTTAGAGAACAGGTCAAATAAAAATAATATGCGAATTAACAATGAAACAGGAAAAATGACACATGCCTCAAACTGGCAAACCATGACTTTCTGCGAAACCAGTCCCTTTTTGACGGCTTCATCGAAGTCATCAATTGAGATTTCGTTGTTTGCGCCCGGAACAATGATAATATGGTTGTTCCCAAATGTCTGTTCGACAGTTATAACCGCAACGCCACTGGCAGCCGTCGTACTCAGTGGCACAGTTTCTAAAAGGTACGAATACGTAAGTGATATACCGCTTGAGAAATACACGCAATAAAGACCGGTTACCCGCAGGGAGTCAGAAAGAACTCTAGGCAAGCATAAATTCGTTTCTCACTAAAATATTTCGAAAGGCAGAGCTCAAGCCAGAAATACAAGCAATTATCTGCTTGCTGTCAACACTAGTGGCATAGTACTCGAGGCCTTATAGATCGTAAGTAGCACGCCAGTGAAAAACAGGTATCTGGAAGGTAAGCTGTACGGGTAACTTTTCAAATTCGCCACTGGACGAAATTCCTTAGAGATTAGATGATGATGTAAGATTCTAGGACGGGTCTGGGAGAAGAATAGCACGAGGAGGGCGAATAGGGCGAGAAATGAATAAAGACTAAATTACACTGACGGCTTAAAGCACATTGGTGAGTTTCCGCCCTTAAACCACTTGAATATTATTAGCGTATCATTGATGACCTTTTGTCCCGCTAGCACGGCATTATCAAAACCTGAGGAGAAATAGATGCTAAAATAAAAATCTCAGATAGGTTTCGATCGCTCGTCCAGCGAAATCGTGAGGAAAGTACTTTTGAACAATAAAAGAGAAAATGTTGCGAAAGGGCAGTGTGAATGTCGCGTTGGCTGCTGAAGCCAGAGATTACAAGAGGTGGACAGCAGCATAGAAATGCTGCCACCGCAAAAAGAAACGTGAGGAGGAACAACACTTGGAAAAGTGAATATAGACAAGGGTGAAAACGAAAGAAACACAATAAATTGTGGACCTTTACTGCTTGATTGATAAGATATTGTTTTAAAGGCACACGCTATGAAACTGGGGGAATAACACATCTAGCGCAACTTGAAAACACTCCAATCCTCCCAACGTTTATGAGTACACCGATCGACTAAGAGACCTCGTTCACTCGCGAAACCATAGACTGCAGATCACCAAAACTTGAAGCTAGTACAGCGATATCATCGGCATAGTCGGGATCGGTCAGTCGGTGTCCGGCTGCATGCTAAACACCGTCACCTTCGGGTAGAGCCCTCCCGAGGGTCCAGTCAATAGTGTAGTTGAACAGAATGGGCGACAGGATACAACCCTGTCGGACGCCAGACCGAATACCAAACGGTTGGGGAAAATTGTTGTGGGCCAAAACTCTCGCGATGGTTAAGCTATAATAGGCCTTGATCATGGCGATGATTTTTGGCGTTACACTATCTAGTTCCATTATCTGCTACAGTGACTTACGATGAACGGAGTCGAACGCGGCGGCAAAGACAGCAAAGTAGAAGGCCGATGGCTGCTGGAAGCTATGGCGGAATTCGAGAATGCGCCTCAGCGTGAATACCTGGCCCGCACATCCACGTCCAGCACAAAACTCGGCTTGGTTAGACCTCGTACTGGAGTCACGCACAGCACTGAATCGTCTGAGAAGAACAATAGAGGAGATCTTCGCAGAAACGCCGATGAGGTTTAGGCCGCGGTAGTTATCGCATATTGTCTTGAGGATAGGTACAAGGACGCCTAAGTCCCAGTCATCAGGAACAACCTCGTTTCTCCACGCTTGACTAATCGCCTCATAGAGCGGGGGCACCCGAGTGTCGATACAAAACTGATAGATTTCAGCGGGTATGCCGTCCTCTCCGGGTGCCTTGTTGCATAGCTTTCGTATGGCATCGACGACTTCCCTTTCAGAAGGGAGATCGCATGACACTGCATAGTTTGGAAGGAATAAACTCAGCTGCAGACAAAACCAAAGGCGTGGTGGGTTGGGTATCGAAGTTGAGATGATGCTCGAAGTGCTCACGCCAGCGCTTGACTTTGGCCGAGTTGTCAGCAATAAAGCCGCCATCCACGTCGCGAACTCAGTATAGAGGGCTTACCACCAACCTGGCGGACAAGTCGCGGACAGTCATTCAGCATTAACTTGGCATATAAGTCGATAGAGTTTTCGAGTGTCACCAAAGTCCGAGGTCTGTTCCATGCAGATCGCTGTTCCAGCCCAATATTGCTTCAGGTCATTCCTGGCTGACTTTGCTGTCATCTTTCGGAGTTGGTGAAAAGAAACATCATAGCGGGGCCTGACTCGAGCCGTCTGACCAGACACCTGCAGGGTTCTTCCACTGATCCAGTCACTGCGGTGTCCCTGGGTACACCCAAGTATTTTCTCAGAAGCCCCATAGACTGACGTTTTCAATGACGACCACTGGTTACTGTCTTCTCTGTCGTCTCAGGTCGTAAAACAGGACCGGACTTCTCTGCTCAGGGCCTCAAAGGTGCTGGTTTGCCGGATTTTGGCGACATCGAGGCGACTAGGATGTGGCATTTTTGGGGCGAATGAGAGCTGAACTTTCAAGCGTGTACGATGACATGGTCCGACCCATGGGCGATGCCAGTCTCGGCATCACGCTCCGATCTGCTATCGTGAACCCAGCTGCGGAACCTTGAGGTGACTAGTATGTAGTCAATCTGACTAGTCGCATGACCGTCGTTTGAATACCAGGTCAGTAGATGTTTTTTGCGATGTTGAAAGCACGTGTTGGCGACAAGGAGTCGGTTCTGGCCAGCGAAGTTTATCAATCTCTCGACATCTTCACATCGGCAACCAAGCCCAAAGCGGCCAAGAAGATGACTGGTTGTGGGGTCGTCAGGTCCAGTTCGACCATTCCAATTACCAGCAACAATCAGCGGATCGCGACGAGGCAGTCTTTTAGCTAACGCTTGCAACTGCGAGTAAAACGCCTCTTTATCGCGCTGTTCGACACCTGAAGTTGGTGCGTACACAGAGACAATGGATATGTTCGTCAAGTAACCCTTCAGTCGCACGTAGGTCATCCGGTTATTGACTGGTTCCCAAGCAAGTAAAGCGAGGTCCGCTTGTTGCGAGAGCGATTGCCAGACCGTGTCTACTAGAAGAGTCGCGTAGGCCGCAGTGGTGCAGGATGAAGTGTGATTCGACTCCAGGGATCTTTAGTTCTCGAGAGCCTGTGTCAAGAAGTCAAACTTAAGACAGGCAGAAAACATTCACGCTGTGCTGATTAAGGATGCGAGACCAGACTTTGGGTACCGGGTTCCAGGAACGTTCGCACATTCCAGCATCCAATACCAAGAGTTCGTTCCCGATTGGGTAGTCCAGCTCGTACACTATTCACCAGCACCACTGGACCAGGGTTGCGGATCGCGCCGCTTCCCGCGGACGCCGTAGCATGGGTCGTAATACTGTAGCCGGACATATTTCATGAGGTTTCTTGAGAATTTTTAGTACAGACAGATCGCCAACAGCCGCTCAGATTGTTTGTTCGAGATTTTCTCCTTTAGCACTTTGGCCTAAAAGCCTAACCACAACGCAGCGATGGCAAACAAACTTATTTAATGGCGGTTCACGGTCGCAATGTCGCAGTGCCGTCATTGGGCTTTGCGGCTTTTTTATAAGGTTTTCAGTGTGCCAGACCTTAGCCGTCCGCACCCTGGTAGCACTGTCGCCGCTGGTCCGAGACTGCTTATTCGCCAGACCTGGGTCTGCTTATCTCGCAGCCAACCTTCACTGAAGGCCGTCCCACTATCCGCCACCAGTGGACGCGCCGGGTAGCCAACAGTTAGGTTAACGGGCAACCCGTCTTTCCGTCTTCCATACTAGATGGAACCCGAATAATATTTGTATACCGTAGTTGGGACTGTTGTGGTGTATGTTGGTGGCTAGGATAGCATGATCTTTGCCCAAAGAAAGACACATTTTGGAGCAATAGACAGCGAGCGGACATCCAAATGAGGGCGTCTGCTGTTCTCAGTAGGACTGTAACCCAAAAGTTTGGAAGTTGCTTGTTGAATGTTCGCTACTGGGACTGGGGTTAAACAAGATGTATTATTCAAGACGGAGTCCAAGTCAAAAAGTGAAAGGTAATAGGTAAGAAACCACTTTCACAAGATGAAATACCTGTCTCGACCCCAATTCGGTTCAAATATTCCAGATAACTTCGGCCGAATGCATCATCTCCAACCTATGGTAATTATACTAAGGTCAGAATAATTACCCGAGAAACAAGAGATACTGCTGCACCTAGCTTTCTTGCAGCGACACACTGATTTGCACCCTTGCCGCCGTATCCGATTGCAAATTTGGTCCCTTCGATAGTTTCTCCTGGGAGCGGAAATCTACCAGAATAGCTAGAAATAGGTAATGTGGGGAAATAATAGAACTAACCAAATGAGGTCGGTATTAATAGATCCGACAACTGTTAAATCCATAGTGACTACAGGCAAATAAAAATAACAAACAATGAGTTGCCTTATGCAAAAGGCTTACTTTTATGAACAAGGCTTGGTATATCTGAAGACACAGGTTTACTCAGTGAAAGAGTGGCCCAGTGAAGAACCTGATGAAAAGTCTCGTTTTTGGGTCAAAGAGTTTGTTGTACAACATTGTAAAAGAAAAATTGCCTAAAATCCCAAATGCTCAATTCAGAATCTGCATGTGTACGTTGAGATTCATTTTCCTTCAAGTCCGAAATGTTTCTCAAGAAAACGAGCAACACTAACTCCAAACCCTGTAGACGTGGCAAACAGAAAATGACATAGGCGAAGCAACTGTATGCAGGAGGCGCTGACAGAGTGATGGACAATTAACAGTACGGCCTGGTTCTAGTCGACCATTGAAGTTTTATTCTACCGTCCTCAGCAAAAAAGAGGAAAGAGTATAAGTCAGTATATCTGGATTACCAGCCCGGTGCCCACGACAATCTCCCAAGGCATTTACAATAGCTCATTAGAAAATAAATATCGTGAATTAGTGGAGATTGTCTTGCCGCCTAAGCAGTGCGAGTATGTAAATGATAATAAAGTTAGTAGTGTGAACCAAAAAAAGGTGTGGTTTAGGAGACCATGTGAAATCATGTAGTTCTGATGTAGACCCTCCACTGGAGCCGATAATTAGGAGGAAGTCGTTCACCCATTATTTTAGCGTTCAAAGATGGCGGGTAGTTGAATAACCTCCGACTGACCGTATCTGCGAAATGAGCATCCTCTCGAGTCTGACGAAGAAGCCTTGACGTACCAACAGCCACATAGCAACCAGAACGCGGAGGACTGCGGTCTGACACCGGCCACCTTATAAACGTCCCCCAAGCCCGATGATAGCACTGTGACATGGCGACCATGAAGGTCAAGAACAGTCCAGATGGCGATAGTGGACCGACCTGTACCTAAAATTACCGAGGAAACCTCATGAAAATGTCCGATCCAAACATAACGATGCACAGCGTCCGCGGCAACCCATGCGTCTTGCAACCCTGGTCCGGTGATTCGGACGAATAGTATGCCGGCTGGATGGCGAAGTGTGCGAACGTTCCTGAAACACAACGTCCAAAATCTGACGGTGCACAGCACGTCCGTATCAGATTCTTTGACTCGGACGCTCCGGAATTAAAGGTCTGGGTGGTCAACGCCCACTTTACCTTATACTACAGATGACTACGCGACTGTTCTGGTAGATAGGGTGTGGCGATCGCCCTCTCACAACAATCTAACCATGTGCTATCTGAGTGAGGATCAGTCGGTGACTGGTTGGCTTCCGTGTGACGAACATCTCTGTTGCCTCTACGTACGCACCAGCATCGGCTGTTAACTGGCGCGATAAACAACTAGGCCGCCACCACCGTCCTACCCGGAGACGAGGTGAAATCGATTTAACACCGACCGCTGATTTGAGTATTGAAGATTTAAATTCGAACAGCGCCTTTTTGTGAGCATGCACTTCTCTGGTCCTGGCCTTCGAAACTGCAAAGCATACTGTAGATGCAGCCGAACGAAGTATCGAAAAATGTTGCCCAGGATTTGCGTCCAGGCCAATGGCTCCACGTCACGCCATCCGTATTGACGCTGTCGAGCGAGCTAATGACCCTGAAGCCTGTTTTTTGCTACTCGGGCTGTATAGCATCATAACACTAACGCATTTGTTCCCTTTGAAAGTTTTCAAAAGATCTTCGTCGTCGAGAATTTCATGTTATTCTTCGTCATGCGGTGTCCAAATCCACTGGCACATTTTCAAGGACAAAACAGCATACATCACTTTAGCCTCCAGCTATGTAGGTTACCCATCTTTTATTTAAGCTGTCTCTGTCATTTAACGGCGGCATCTTCATCCAGAACAAATCTTCATATTTTAAGGCCATGCGGCAAAGGCGCCACGTGCGATTCGACCTCGTTCATCAGTGCATCAAAATAGTGCGGAAGGAAGCGGCTCGAGTGCGGACTTGGAGGATGCTAGTTCTGATAGCAGCTCACTCCAACACCATTTTTGCTGTCTACACGCAAGACTTACCAACTCGCGTAGATTTACACGAACAGCCAGCTGAGATAGGTCGCAAGGGTGGCCCTGGTATAAGACAGTCAAAATATATCACACATTCAAAGCTATTGCTCACTCTTCCACTACGGCTAGACATTTGTGAGACTTGACCGCGTTAGAAAAGTAATGTATTTGTACGATAATGGAAGTCACTTCACGTCTGAGGATTATTTCTGTCATCACGCAGCAAAGTAAGGCTAAGCTGACTGGCTTGTAGGTGTTGACTTAGAGCCATAAGCTGTCTTTGTGAATCGGTAACATGTACATTTGCCAGTTTTAATGGGTTCAAAAACTTAGAATGATCAGGGATAATAGCCACTCATGTCGTAAGTCCTCTTAACAGTGAGCCTATAAGTGACAAGAGATGAACTAAAAGACAGAAATAAACATTGATTTCTGACCATCTAAAAATTACGTGAAATGACCTTGCATACAAATATAATTAATGCAACCACTAAATGCTGTCCTAGATGTACATCTAAATTGAATTACAGATCTGAGAGGAGCCCTAAAACCATTGTCAACATGAGCAAAATTGAGATGGATACCTTTAACGGTTCGCTGAAGTGTAGTTTGGCGTTATCTTCGAGCTCCACTACTACTAATTCATGCACGTCGGAACGCCGTCTTCTACACCGGCTTGATTTTCCGTAATTAATGCCTATGTGCACTTTCGCGTGCTCGTGTAATGTAAAATGTAAGACACGCCTTATTCTGAAGGTATGTTTGGCTTGAAAATCAGTGGGTGTGAACAGGGAGTAAGGTAAGTACAGTACAAGTTCGCTTTTCTGTAAACAAATTCACACGTAGGGCGCGGTTCCACCCATTTCGTGGTGCGATAGTGAACCTGGTAGTTTGCGACACTTGAGCTTTTGTCTGAGATCTCGATTTCGTATGCGGGAGTATGCGGTACTACGTTTCTCCACAGGTATTACCACCTGCTTCCACAATGATGTCTGATGTTCTCTTGGGAGCAAGAAATACCGAATCCTAAGACCACCCGCGTGCCCATACTCGCACTGGTATTAAGACGAACGGAACACTAGCATCGACGCCATCTCTTGAGAAAGCCCGGGTGACTTAGTCTGATAACGACTCCTCCTGTCCTAGTTGAGAATGTAACTACCCACACATCGGGTCGAAAGATAAGCCGTATTTGTGCTAAATATCGCTGACGTCCAGTAGTTCGTGCCCATTGACATCTTCGTGGTCTCCGACAATCGAAATTGGTCAAACAGTGGACAAATGTCTTACGAAGAGGATCCACGCACCCCACCGTCTCCATAGCCTTCGACACTAACACCACCTACGACCAAACATTCAGCGTCTACCAGGGCGAAATTAAGGGAACTGGTTATAAAATCGTTTTCCTCGTTAGGCCATGGCAGTATTCATATGGTAAGTGGCGAAACTAGTAAAACGTTGATTCGAATCTTAAAATGTGTTCTAGACTAAAAAGGATTACCTAGGTGAGGTTTCCGTGTTAAGAATCGTGTGAAATAATTCTAGGGCACCTTATGCAGGACGAAATGTTGGCCTTAGTGGGCGCCTGTTTCGCCATTTGCGAAAATCTCACTCACTGAGGAATGGCAACTTAGGCAATGTTCATTCCCAACTAGATTTCGATGCCCGTATAGATTTGGAAAAATCCTATAGAAAGGATAAAAAACGCAATTGTATACTTACCTCGGGGAAAATAACGTCTTCTTCAAAACTCCCACGTTACTGGTGCGTCATGCTGCTTGAAAAACGCCTGTTTACTTTTGTTCATCTGCTATTCAGCTAAAATGTCTATGTGCTTGTTAGTTTTTAAAAGAACCGACGGCGTACTTCGCCTGAATGGAAGACATCAATCTTTTCACGTCCTTGTCGATGTCTCTGCTGCCCATGTATGCGCAGAAGCGGTGGGTCTAGCCAAAAGTTTTCTAACTAACCTTGACAATTCAGTGGAAGGACACCACCCCTGTGCTTGGAGAAATTTAAGTCTCGACTCTTTACAACGAAAAGAAACTCTTCGTTCTAAACGAAACTGTGACTAGGTGTTATCTTCCAAAAAATGAGCATAATAATGAATCTTTTGCGCATCCTCTCCATCTGTCATAGGTGATTTTACACAGGCGTCGAGGTTCAATAGAAAAAAATGCATACTACTGACGCCGCCAGGATTGTCGTCATGACCCTCACAGACAGCTGAAAGACGACCACTCGAAAGCCAGCATCTCTCTCCCCCATAAAAATCTTGAGATTAGTTGTCAGCCAGTCAGTATTGCAACGCCATTAAAATAAGCCTTTCTAGTCCAATCCAGGCCAGATTTATGACTTTAAAGTCTCACAAGTTCCGCTACTTGCCGTAATTACCAGGTCAAACAGCTACATGTTCCATATTCAGCGTCACAAAAGTGGACCATTTACTGCGTCAGATTCACAGACTGATAACTACAGGGCTAGCTTTCACCGCGCCAAATTAGGTGTCCGGTTAGCCATCTCAGTATCGTTGCCAGTCAAGGCCGCATCTGGACAAATTAACAGTGCGGACAATTTTGCCTTCCGGTTGGCTCAACAGACAACCGGTCGTTTCTCTCTGTGAGTGACGAGAGGACAGCCGACCGACTGAGTCCGTTGAAGACGCCATCAGGGAATTCGAAAAATGGAGCGTAGACAGTCTGGATTAAGTACGCGATGAGCGGTCACCTAGAGCAAAGGCCCGGAATCAAAATAAAAGGATTCCCCAACAAAAGCCTTGTACGCATGCGGGTTGGTCTTCTGACTGGTACTATGCCGTTTTTAAGGGCTTAGACACAGTTGTGTGGAAGATAGGAAGACGCCTGCTGGGAGTTCAGATGGTCGCTTTTACTGTTAAATTGCAGGCGATGAAAGCTGTAAGATGGCAGAAGCTATTTACCAGCCCTGAAATTTCGTCACTTATCGTGGCCTAACAGGAGGGGTTCAGTCACAAAAGCCGAGTTGATTATACCAGTTATGGAGTTAATCTTGAAAATGTCTTCGAGCACGTCTGCGCCAATACGGATCTAAGTACACTGTATTTCTACAAGGAACGCCGCCAGTAAACCAAGCATAAACCCCGCTAACGGATATATTCAACTTGGGTGATCTCAGCCCCCGGCAAAGCTCCAAGTTCTTTGGACAACAATGTCGGACACCCATTTAAACTATCGAGATCTCCAGTCGTTGCGACGCAGGGGGATGTGCCCAGGAGTAGGCATTGGCGACGGCTGATTCCATTGTGCCTACCGCAATACCGAACACTCCAAGTAGGTCAATAGTTGTATGTCGAATCGAAATGATTAAGACAGTCCTTATCGTCAGCCATTCGGATTAAGAAGGCACTAAGAACAAAAGCTGCCGAGTAGCGAGTCAAAGGACTGCTCTTAAAATTAAAGTACAGTTGTGGCAATTGCCGCAAAACTCATGTGAAAATACGCACACATTCGGGAGAAAGGTTGAGAGGGAACCCAAGTAGTAACTCGGCACAGGCGCCATCGTTAAAACGTGTGGAGCTTAGAAGAAGCATCATAACCGGTGTGTATGGATATCAACGTTTGCAAGTACAAACGAAAGCGGGACTTTCAAATTTCGGAAAGTAAGAAATGAAATGGGGCCCCAAAAACAGTCGCCGTACCAAATACGGTCTCTTCGATTTCCGATATTAATCGGCAGACGGTGTTAAGTTACTGTTTTCGATAGGCCGCCTTCGATGTCCATGTCGTCGAGTAGTTGGTGTTTGATAGTTCACTGCACAATTCATACGCCCTCACCTACAAATCCAGCTCAGCAGGACGTGGGCAGGAGAATTTCCGACGTCATCTGAACACTTAGAGTTATTTATGTGGATATGCCTAATGCATTCTAAATTAGTGGGATTATTTCCTGGGTTGTAGTTCTGTCGATCTCGTGTAGATCAAAAACACAGCACCGCTAAGATTAGAAAATTAAGTGCGTGGAGCCACTTCCTGCTTTTGCGGCTTTGTTTTACATTACCTCGTAGCAATTATTGTCGGAGTTTGGCTATAATTTAAAGAACCTACTCTTGCAAATCTCACAGACCAAAACTGACTAGCATGCCTTCGTATTCCGTAGGAATTAAAAGTGATGTTGAGACACAAGGACAATCGCCACCGGAAATAGTTTCATTCACGAATTCCGTCATACGTCCCTGGTAACACGCCATACAAAGGGCACCCTATGCGACAGTTCGACCGTCGCTGCCGACGATATCCACCGTGTGCTCCACAGCAAGGCGAGAGCGGGCACAGCAACATGCGCGTAAATTACTTTGTGGTGGTAGTAGACTTGAACAGCATTTACCACACTCTCCTCCTCCTATCCCGTCTGAGTTCGGTGTCAAGACATATAGTTAAGAAGACCGAAGGCAGGAGAGGGTCCAGGTAGTTGGCGCGGCCGGACCCGCACCTAAATGTATCACTACACTCCCTGGTCCACTAAAAAAACTTTTGAACAGGGTTTAATCAGCAACACAAGTGGGTCAGAATGAGAGGCATGACGCAAGCCACTGGGCAACCAAGCATACGATCTGTATACCCAGCGAGAGCGTAAAGGTACTCATGGGCAGGGAACAAGGCCTCAGAGACCCGCCAGCGCATACTAGGCCGCAAGGGCCACAGTTTGCTGAACCATGGCAGACGAACATAACTTTTAAATCCCAGTACCATGTGCATCCTTTCAGCGACTTACACCTGTAAATGAAAGTGTGGTACCATGGTTCACACGTGTTGGCGGAATTCCAGGACCGCCAATTGGCCACACTGGATAGCAGAACTTCAGAGGACAATTAATTTACAGTTCATTACTTTTTGTTCTGTATTTCTGCTGATAAAATTCCATAAACATGAATGATGACAAGAGCTCCGCGTAACATGAGTTCGGAGGTTAGGGAGAAGGGAGGGTTGGTAAGCTAAAAGCTATCGAAGGTTTACATGCCGAGGGTACTAGTAATAGTACTAGTTCTTTAAATGAGGAGCCGTAGCTTCTCATGTAAAGAATCGCCTAGCATTTAAAACGTCTAATCTGGCCGTCTGAATCTCGGCCTCCTTTGAAAGA
>CACRXP010001143.1:132928-145718 GCA_902702965.1 Spirometra erinaceieuropaei | reverse complement strand
CAACCATCCGGTGGCTCACAAACGAAGCTGTGTGAAGACGCTCTTCAAACGGATCCAAACTCATTGCAGCAAACTGGAAGATAGAGCTCGTGAGGCCCGTTATCTCCGCGACCAGTTTGTGCAAAATGGCTATCCGAGGGCATTCATAAGTCGCTGCCTATGCGGTCGCCACCAGAGAACTCAAACATCAACGCCACCGACGATATGGCACTCTCTGCCATACATCAAGGGTGTTCCAGAAGCGACCGAGCGCATTGCTGCCGAGCTAGGGGTTGGAATCGCACACCGCCCCAAAGCCACCATGCGCAACAGGGTCATGAAGATCAAAGACCGGTTAAAACCTGAAGAGCAATCTGGAGTAGTTTATCGCATTCCGTGTCAAAATTGTCCTTGTAATTACACAGGACAGACTGGACGCATGCTCGGATCGCGCATACATGAACATAAGCTGGCTGTGCGGCGAGGCGACGCATTATCACAAGTGGCCGCCCACACCTACGAAATGGGTCACGAGTTTGACTTCGCAGCCACCAAAATAGTTGCCCGCGCCGGAAACAAAACAGGCCGAGAATTGATTGAAGCCTGGGCCTCGGATGAGAACTCGGTCAATCGATTTATCGATCTGGCGCCGGCGTACAGAGTCCTTCGTAGTCACCTCCAGTCGTGCGACGTCGGTCGATGATTGGGTCTACGTGCCTTATAACTGCCGCTTGTCCTGTTTCTGCCACTACCTCTGACGATGGACTCCTGTACGAGTCTGAAAGCTCAGGATAATAAACGAATTGTTCCGGTGCTCGACTCTTCTTCTTCTTCTTCTTCAAATATGTATACACCTGGAACTCGAAATTTCGCCTTCACTTCGAGAAGATAACATATATGCTAAGGGTTTTTCCGGATGACGGGAAGGAGTATGAAATTCGGCCGCGAACTGCTTATTCGTATTTTGGGATATCCCATTCATCATGAGCATACTGCCGTTTGTGCATTCTGCCTAAGTTGGTCAATAGAAACGAAATTTGATGACATATCCTCCGACTCAGTATCACGTGCTCACTACGTTACAAGAAGACTGGCCGTCCGTCAAGTAGAATACCGGCATGACCGTCTACGGGAGGCGTGCCAGCGTAGTTCGATGGCAGCATGATCCCTTCGTTCAATTAGCATTCATAGTCTCGGACCCCACTGATAGAGACCAACTGATCCACGGCAGGCAACCTCTGAAATACAATAACGAGGACTGGTCCGCTCGTTAACTTCAAGGTCGTTGAAGATGGCAGGCTAATAAGCTCCCTTTGATGGGTTAAGCTCGGCCCACAGCCAATCAGAAATAGAGCATACGGTGTCTTATCGTTTACATTACGTTCAACTACCTGCACAATTTTGCTGTGTACTGCCAACTGTTCTGTACATTAGGACAGATGCAGCTCAGGCAAATAAACTTACTGTCCCAGTGATCGTGCCTTCGCCATCTTTTAAACAAGAACCTGGGATGCGTATATTCTCTGCCATTCGCAGATAGAACCTTTTGCATCTTGCTGTGATGTTGTATATTCTGGTGACCGTTTTTAACATAAACGAAGCAGGCAGCAGTCGTCTGAGCGGTAAGAGAAGTTGAAAACTCCAAAACTGGTATGAATGAATGTCAATTAACAAACGACCCTTAAACCCTGTCTTGTAAGGCAACGGAGGGTTGGTGCTCTAATTCGTGCCAGCAAGTTATCGAGTAGGGTTATTTTAGTGTACTAACGAAAGGGTGGCCGGACAGCAGAAGGTTGACTTATGGCTTGCTGAAAGTAAATTTAAGTAGCTAAAAATTTGGTTCTTTACTAAACGCTATTTTAGCCCTAAAATCCAACGAATGTCTAAATTCACAGGCGATTCATTGATCTCCGTAGTGTGACTCACTTTTATCCATTAAGACCGAACTTCCTGGACATGAACTCAAGGTATTATGAGAGACGCACTTTAGGTCTCTCCACTTATCAAGCGAATGTTAAAAACAGCATTTCAAGCTTTTTCTATAAGTATTAACCATGCCTTCAGAGTCAGATGATATTTTCCACTAATTTTTGGCATGATCTGGTAGTTAGCCATGCGCCCACTTTGTATGTATGCCTGTTTTTTTTCTTCGGCAACATCCAGGAATAGGTTTTATTTATATTGGGCGTGAACCGAACTTGTCATTTTTCGGGGAACTGGAAAAAGCCATTGTTAGAAACAATGACAATGTAAACCTCCGAGAAGACAGTTCTGTAGAATTTTAAATTCTTCAGAATCGTTTGCTGCCGAGTTTACGCAGGTGTTTTGGCTATATTTTTGGTCATTTTATTGACTTTCGAATTTCTGTTAAGCCCACCAGTCTCAATACTAATTTAAGGATCCCGTTTTATGCGTCGGTAGAAAACAATGCCATACCGTTTCTATGCACATTTAAGAAAAAACTGGGCTTTCTCATAGTTTGAACCATTTATTCCCTCTCTATGACAGCGTATATCATTAAAACCCGTTTTCTGAACATATTCAGCCAAGGCGGTAAACGGTCTGAACTAATTCGCAAATAGACACTGGGCACCGGGCTACATTTGCACTCATGCATGTGAATCAGTTACCTTTATCGTGGTTAACGAACAGTAGTTTTGGGAAAAGGAGGTCTTGTCATTGTTCCCCCACTCCGGATGATGTGTGTTTTACCTAACCGGCAGCTTGCAAAATTTTCCCATTATCGTGCATTCCAGAAGTCAAACAAATATCTCCATGAAGCGCATACTATGCAAGTGACAAGAGGTCCTATTACTACACGAAATCTACGCCCTTAATGAGAACAAATGCCATGACAGGTTTCTTAATCCTCGCTTTACTAGCATCATCCCGTCTTTCTTAAGGTGAAGTCAACATGTCCGCTTATCTTTAATATTTTTGAAAAAAAAATTGGCAAGTCATAATTTAAATGATATTATTTGTCTAAAAAAGGAAATTTTTTGAAAAAATCTGAAATTTTATGAGGAGATACCAAATGGATGCTTACATGCGATTAAACCGCAGATATAGATTCGAGCAAGCTCTCATTTCAGTTTGCTTCGCGTTGGGTGGTGTACATTTAGTGGTTGCAATTACTAAACTCTGGTTATTGTCGTTAGTTTCGACAGTTTGACGCGATTCTAAACCTTGAAAGTTATTCCTGAATAAAATCCGCCTGCAGGCATAATGCGTTTTGTATCCATCTAGTCGTGCCGAGCTGCGTAGCTGCTTTCAGGGGTGTGGAAACCCATATTATTGATGATTTGAATGAAAGGATATATCCATATACTGCAATATTTGACAAATAACTTACGCAACAATACGGTACGCCAACAGACGTCTTCTCGTGCTCAACCTTAAAAACAGCATGCTTTGCCTTGAACTGTAACTGCAGGTGAATGTAGATTCACAGAAAATACTGTTTAATGGGTAAATATGAGTGCACTACCCGTTTGCTTATTTTCGTCAGGGGTTTTTCCGTTCATCCGACTGAATGGTTTTACTGATTGGATCCGCCCCACTTAGTAGGATAGCATGTATAGGACAGAAAGACGGTCACGACGAATTAGGAGGCAGGGCTTGGAGCGCGACCCAGCTTTGAATACAGCTCCTGGTTTTTAACTCCTCCACAGGAAAATATTGTGACTAGTTAGACTATCGGGGTGAAATGTCTGTCACATGACATATATCTATTTTTGGTTTTCTGTTTTTGTGTCGGTAGTCTGTCTAGGGGATAGGTCTCATTTGCAGCGCTGACTAGATCCGTGTTAGCAGTACCCAGAAAAAAACCCGCGTGGCAAGTTAACTTTCTGGCGATTTTTTATCGATAGTCAGGCAGACTGCGTTTGAAGTTCTCGCAGGAAAAACAGATGGGCGCCTGGGTTTCTGAAGTCATGAATTAGAAGAACTGACTCATAGCCGACTTTCGGAAAGCTAGCAAACAGTAAACAGAAAAAATTGGATACTTGACACCATAACGGAGTTACCGAATGTAAAAGG
The DNA here is from genome assembly GCA_902702965.1 of Spirometra erinaceieuropaei. Lineage (NCBI taxonomy): Eukaryota > Metazoa > Platyhelminthes > Cestoda > Diphyllobothriidea > Diphyllobothriidae > Spirometra > Spirometra erinaceieuropaei. Next base: position 141,701 of record CACRXP010001143.1, on the reverse strand, counting down.
ACGAACCGGTTTTATGAAGAGGGATAATTTACCCCAAACAGCTGCATGTATCCCCGATACGTTTAATCAATTTCGAGTAAACCATCTAATATTAATCTTTGTTGACGAGAGTGACACTCTGCTTCTGAGCACTTAATGATCGGATGGCATTATGCGTACTACAAATAGCATACTGTCCATTCATGGGTAATACAGCACATTTTCCTCATTTGAAAGACTCGTCATTGTTTTATGATAGTTATCAATATAACACGAGTTGCTGCCTACAGGCTGGTGCGGATATTCCTTATATTTTGTGTTATGCTTGGGTAACTTGTCGATATTCAAAAGAGGAGCTGAAGACCTTTTTAAATTGCTTTTGTTAAGTATTTAATGAGTTAATACATATTTACCGATAGGAGCTTACTAACAATATTTACCAAGGAGGCTTTCCCCATTCAAATCTCATTAAAATCATAAAAAACTGACATTGGATCAGCCCTTCTGTAGATATTTTTAGGTTGCCAAGTGACGCGAAGTGTCTGTAAAACAAGAAGTTTTTGACAAGGAAAGGAACGCCGGAATGGTCATTTGGAGTTTTCTGGTCGAACACCGCCATTTATGTTTAGACCTCAAGTTTTACGCCCTAATTTTGAACTGCCAATTCCGCCACACCTGAGCTACGGGCCCGGATATTGAGCTGAAATTGGAATTTGCATCTAAATGTCAACAGTTTGCATCGATCTGTCTTAATAACGGCACGAATTTCTACGTTTACAGTTTGTTTTATGGCTTTCGGTATAAGACGAACGCAGGAGGTGGAATGACAGTTAGCAATCAATAACCGAAAAACCAAGTCTTCTGTTACTGTTGAATTAGATAATTATTTGCGACTTATGTTCACTGTGAACCGAAGAACCGGCCGACATGTTCTTTAGAGAAATTTAAAAGTTAGCTCCCTAGTTTTTCATCGCACCTACGATATTTCGTCAATTTTGCCAACTCGACTTACGCCAGTATGCATCTACTCCTTTACTTGCTCCTGTGGCGCAGATTATATTGGTTGCATGAGTAGGCGCCTACTCAAGAGTATACAAGAACACCTCCCGTCATGGTTGAGAAAAGGCCAAACTAGAGCATAAACAGCACTGTTTTCGCGTATGTTGTTAATTCCAGACATAGCGTGGACCCAAGCAAAGTTTTTTTATGTGATTTATAAGGTCTTATCGAGCTAACTTAAGCTACTGGGCCAGCGCCTATTAGCAACATTAGAAGCAATCGCCATCGGGTTACGAAAATCGATCTTGTGCGTGAGAAGAACCCCGTTTAGACTCCGCACCTGCTGTGGTCAAAAGTCGACTAACCATGCAACTCTCCACGAACTACCGCTCTCACCCGGGCCAATGGCCCGAACTACCGGCCACCAGTCAGCATTCAATAAACCAATTTATTCCGCGAAAGTGGAAAAGCTCCAAAACCCAGCTGTGTGTGTGAAACTTTCGTCCACTTTTCAGCATTATTAAGCAAGATGGATCGTTGAGACGTCAACCATTCCGGAAGTAAATAGACATCCAATTCCACCCCTCGAAAACAGTATAGATCAGCAAACGCCATCCGCAGATAACTGTGTAAAGTCCCGACCTCACTTCCAGTAGTTAAAATCATGTAGAGGTTCTCGGCAGGATGATTAATCTGTTGCTGCTGCTGCTGTAGTTGTCTACGCCGTAGCGACGAACCACGCCGCTGGTGTGCCGGGGTCACCAAGATGGATCGTGTTGTCATTATTTGACACACAGGAGGGCAGGGCGAAGAACTTGTCCTTCGGAGTGCCATACCCTGTTAATGTGGGAGCATAAACAGTGTCAGTCGAAGAGACTTTTCCCTCGCGGAGTGGCGGTCCCATTCTATTGACACGACGAAAAATATAAGACAGTTTTCCGACAATTTCGCTTCTGTACGCAAAAGCCACTCCAGCGTCTGACTGTAATCATGTTGGATAGCCTTGCAGGAGACCATGTGTTCTTCGCCTACTTCCTTCAGCTGTCTTTGTTCAGAGAAGTGGCCCTTGTTCAGCGCGGCAAAGCTCATCTTATACAATGTCAGCTTGCTTGGTTTTTTCCATTGTTTTCCTAAAAGGCAGTAGGCACACCAGACTGCCAGAAAGATGGTTTTTTGACAGCCAGGACAGACGTACAGTAGGTGGGCTAACTCATGAAATGTCGACCGAAATTCCGAAATTCGTTTTCGTTTCGAAATGATTACTTAAGTAGGGTTGTAAAACTAGTCAGCCTGCGGCATAATTCTATAATGTTTCAGTTACCTCAGGATGCCGGCTTTCGGACTAACTTCCTTCCGGCTGCATGCAAAAACTGCACTCTGCAAAAAATGACTACTTATGCACTATGCATTTTTCTCATTGATTTTCGATGTCCCTAAAAGTCCAATGATATTTCATGGAAAACATGCATAAAAATATTCACTCTTTTGCTTATTCGTTAGAAGATTTACGTCTTCTTTTAATTTTATACTCGAAGAAGCGACATAATTCGGTCTCAGAAAGTTCCTAACTGTGGGAGTTTTAAATACCGCGAAATGGCCGTTCATAAATCGGCATATCCATGCATTTACGAATATGGCTAGTAAAGTTAACAATATGCATTAAATCCACTGTTTAGTTTTATGAACCCTATATGATCTCCCTTTATTAACATAGAGAAATCTGTGGTTTTCCGTACACGGAAAATATACGGCCCGTGGTTTGGAAACCCTGAATTCAAGTGTGACGATAGAGCGGGTTCAAAATCATTCGGGAATCGGAAGTTTTTGAAAACCGAATTATACCTTTCCTTCAAGTATAAAATTGGAAGAATACGTAACGTTCTACCGAATGAGTAAAAGAATAAGTATTTTTGTGCATGTTTTCTATGAAATATAATTGAATTTTTAGGGGCATCGAAAATAAATGAGAAAACGTCATGCTAAATAAGTAGTTATTTTTACAGAGTATAGTTTTTGCATGCAGTCGGAAGGAAATTCATTCGAAAGCCGGCATCCTGAGGTATCTGGCATGTTATAAAATTATATTGCAGGCTGACTGATTTTGCAACCCTGGTTAAGTAATCTTTTCGAAACAAAAACGCATTTCGGAATTTCGGTTGGTATTTCATTAGTTAGCCCACCTAATGTACCATGGTGCACTTAAAGTTGCAGCTTGGGAGGCTGAAAACTGAGCGGAAAACTCGGTACTCTCAGGACATCGAGTCAGGATGCCATGACTCCTGCTTAATGTTGCATCTACGACACTCCAACTGAGATGCGATCCTAGATGGCCACTTCTTGTTTCAGCGAAAATCTGGTTCATCGTCCCCGGACCAGACGTATGCGTCATCACGCGTAGAGCAGGTGCTTATGTTTTCCGCCATTCCGACCGGATCCGCCTATGGTCGTTCTAACCTAGTCTTGACAGATGGATGGGGCGGGGGGAGATTGTGGCAGACGCTGCGCAGATCTGCTGTCATCCACGTGCAAGTCACCGTCCTGCGCCCGCAATGCTGAGAGGCGCACGGTGGAAATCACCGTTTGCGATGGTTCAGCCGTCATGGATACTCTTGGAGAACGAATATGACAGCCCCTTTTCGTGCTGAATGGAGAACTGACGCGGTCGGTCAAGCAAATATCATGTCAACCAAGACCATCCGCATCTTCATCGGCAACTGTCGTTTAATGATTACAAGACTGTCTTACAGTTGCGCTTGATTAAGACTTCACCGTATGCACTCCAGCTGTCGCTGTCCGTAATGAGGGGTTTGCGCACGAATATAAGCTATTAACCCAAACCAGCTATGCTAACAGAAGCCCAACTCACTTCCTCTCATTTACGATCTTAAACTTGCCCTCTCATCCTTGTAGGGTGATTAGACTGTTCATTAAGAAGTACTTTTTCACAGATTTGGTACGTCTATTTCACAAGGCTGATAAACGATAAGTTAAGTCAACGGAATGAACACAAGCTTTAGACGACTAAAACCAAGTGGAATTCAAACACTAAAACGACAGTCTAAGAGTCCAGGACCGTTTTGGAATCAGAGTTTTAATATTCTTGATGCGTTAAACCGTTTTAACAATATCCGACATTATCTGCTGGGCGAAATATTTTCCATATCAGCGTTCAAGATCAAGCGTGAGGGGTAAGAAAATTCAAAAATAAATGTACACATTTTCTTTGTCATCTGAGGTGTCGACTCGAGATGAATGTTTATAGTGCGACCATACATTAATGGTATGATTCTGGATAGTGTGATATGCGCAACGAACACAATGTGATGTAAGCTAAACAATATCCTCTTGAAATTAACAGAAGTCACCGTTTTTATGCTCTGTTGCAAATTTCTGCACGACAAACCATTCACCGACCCCAATTGAGTAACCCCATATGGGCAAACACGCATGCCGTCTCAGTCACTCTGACGGCTTGGGATCCAAACCTAACCACCCGCTGAGTCAGCAGCTCCGAGAGAAATTCAGACACAACACTGAATCAACTCTGAATCCTGAGTACAACCTTAAGAATTTTTAACTACTCAGAGGGCAGGTTTTGCATGAATGTGCGATGGGGTGCAATCACTGGAAAGAATTGAAGACTCAAAAGGTTCCCGAATCGATAAACAGTTCAATGAGACAAGACCATAACTGGATAAGCTTCCACGCTACCTCGTCCCCAGTATAAGTTAAATTAGTAGATTTTGTTGATTTTATGCAGAAAGATAATTCAAATAGCTAAATATGTCCCAAAGTAAACTGCTTACAGTCGTAGTCTTCTTGACAATACAGACTAGGAACCTTTTCTCCTGGAAAGCGAAGGAGAGGTAGTAACAAGATTGATTTGTAAAATGCCGCGTTTTACCTTCTATGTAAGCGTTGACAGGACATTCTAGTTGACTACATCTGCCCACGGGTATCTTTTATTTTCACCTATTCTGTGTTTACACGCTCAGTAAGAAGAAAATCGTCGAAGTTCGAGTAGTGCCAGAAAAATCCGCCGATAACTTCCGGTCTTCTTAGGCCTTTACTTCAACTGAACTCTTGGAGTTCCAGTATCTGATGTATCTCATGAAATGTTGACCGAAAATTTGAAATGTGTCTTGTAGGACAGAAGACTATTTAGGTGGAGTTGTAATATTGATTATCATGCTGCATATGCACTTCCGAGATATTGTAATCACGCCAGAGTGGCGACTTTTGAGAGGACTACTTCCCAGCCGTGTGTGAAATTTGCACTCGGTAAACAGGACTACGCAAAAAGCGGGCATTTTCTTCATTGATTTTTGATGCTCTTATAAAATCAGATACCCTTCCTGGGAAGCAGCCACGGAAGTGTTCTTTTTTAAATTGGATGGCAATCCACGTCCTCTAAACATTCGATATTTGAGGAAGGAGCATCTTTCAGTGTTAAGAAATTTCTAATTTTTAGATCACAAAATGTTCATCCGGAGAACATCGTATCTGTCTGTTTATTAATTCCCCTTATGAAGTGTACGATATGAGCCATATTGTCTGCAAAATTTTGTGCCTCTATGCACCACTCTCCCAGCACGGAATGTGTGCATCCTGTAGTTTGGAATCTCAAAGCCCATGTGCAACGGCAGGCCAGTTTCAAAATTATTCGGGTCATAGTATTTTATAAACAGCGGTTGCATGTGAGTAAGATCGGTTCCTCCCGGTCAGATTGAGTTTCAACTATTTGCAACACTTTCAATCCTTACACCTACAAAGTATCGTTTTGACACCAAAGGATTTTCCAGTGGCGGGAAGATTGAAGCTAACCCTTATTGATTCACGAAAGGAATTTAACAGGTAGCACCTGCCCGCACAGCTTGTCTCTTTCACCAGGTTTGTACCTGCGCACTTTTTCGTAGCTAGCGGTAACAGCTAAGTAAATAGAAACAAGCGAGCAGTGAATCGTGAATTTACTCGCGTGTTTTGCTGTGTGTATACATCCTTGGTTGCCTGCATTCAAACGTGTCTGCACATGTGTGCGAATGCTAGCCTTGGTAGACGCTCACAGAGAAGGTGCAACGGAAAATTGCTATATCCGATGACAGAGTCAGTACAGGTTTGCGGCTGAGATTGTACTGTACGCTACCTCAGGTGTCTACGCCCGGGGGTTTACAGTAACCCCTCCGAGGATCTGGTTGATTTCTAGCGCATCCTCTTAGTGTCGCTCATATCCGGCACCTGCCAGCCACACAGATAGTCGTTTTTGTCCTGCGACCACGCAAAAGTCCTGCCTTCCGGTCGCGTAACGATGGCAAAAGCAACAGCAGTAAGGCAGACTTCCCTTGAAACACAGTGCCCCATAACCAGACCGGGAAGCTATCCCTGGATGTCTCTAGATATCTCACTGGGATACATTCGTATGAAAACGAGTTGATTCTGTGTAATTCATTAGGAAAACCAGAGAACCGGATGTCATAACTGATAAACAACCACTTTATCTGCGTAGAAGATACCGGCCATCATATCTCACTAGACGAGTCTACGGTACCAGTAAGTGACCGAATATTACCGACTAAATGGTATACAGGTTGGTCAAGAACTAGTGTATATTCGCGTGTTGACTTGACTGCGACTTTGTTTGAATGTGTTCACATACTTTATGCACCTCTCAGGTATGTTTATGAGCCGTACTACATTTATGCCGCAAACAGTTATCCTGTGCGCAGAAGAGGAGATTGGAATCATTTCAAGAACATCGTACCCTTTTGCACGCCTACAATTTATGCAAATCTGTCGACGAACTTACTACCAAGCCATTTTCTCCCTATGGTTCTCTTGACTGCTTAGGTTTGCTAACTGTGCCAGGTGACTCTCGTGGGCGCCGGTGATATCATCATCATTATGGAAGGTTACTTTGAGTTACGTCTGGCCAAAAGGATCTGGCGGAACATTTAATCCGGAAAAAGGACTAACTGTAGAAGCTAGAGCTCCGCTTGTATGCAAATTGCATTATAAGTTAGCATTCACAGAAGGAATCAGTGATAATAACACAATTCGGGAAATGGGTGTCCATCTGGGCAAACGTTCTTCAGTGTTTTTATTTTTAATTTGTTGAAATTATGAGGACAGATATCTTGTGATATTGCTAGCGACTTCTGGAAACATGGGCGATTCTTGAATACTTCCTTATTGAGACCTTTTTCATAGTTGATATCATGGGGATTTTGCGATTAAGCATAGTTAACTTTCTTACTGTTTTTGAATATGGTTGTAGAAATCTGGAGTCTTGCGATTTTTTTGCACTTGAATTCTTCTGTTCCCGTGCTTGAAAATTCCCAGTCAAATGACCAGGAAGTACAATCAGGCCGACCACATTTGGCTACTCATATTTTTTCCCTGACAACTCATCTCAGAGACATGAATGTGGCTTAAAATACTATCCATCACCTCAGTAATCAAAATAATCAGAAAGTATTATTTTGCGAATTCAGCTCTCCAGCATACATAATATGCGACGTTAACTGGCCAAGGATTTAAGGTGTGTTACACATGGAAACGCCAGCATCTGGTATACTTGAGGTACTTTCCAATGTCTACAGTGACCTTGGTAGCGGACGGCAAGTGCCTGACAGGTCTAAATCGTCAGTCTGCCAGGAGAACCGACAGAATCTGTTTATAGATGCTTAACTAGATTCCGATTGATGTGCTTAAATCTATCACGGTGCGCTAAAAGCCGTGGTTTAGAAGACTGTCAGCTGACGGGATAACTCGGACCCCGCAGTCTGCCCAGGGTGTTTGATGGAGTGACCAACTGGTGGGCTGGTGTGCGCTGGCAGTTCTCTCACCCCTGATTCCCTGCCGGTGGATACGTCTGCGCTCTCAGTGGGCACATGGATCACGTACATGGTTGTCCAAAGACTTGTGTCATCCTTTTCTTTCAGACTTGGCTTGGGATGCTGTCAACTGACAGATACCTTGGACCTCGTAGTTGGCCCAGTATATGTGATTATGTGGAGTGGCGGACTGGTGGCCCTAGCGTCAGACTGCAATGGCTCCTACTTAATGTAGCCTCTGTGGCACGTCCACCCAGTGGGATCTGAATTGACCCCCCGATCTTTGTTGTTGTATATAATCCTGGTCAGTGTATGTTCGATGGTGCACATAAGTTCAGGTCTTCGCCGTGCCAGTCACCTGAGCCCTCTCCTGCCTCCGGTTTCCTTGATTCTGTCATGACACCGGACCCAGGCGGGGAAGGAGAAGGTAGTAAGGAGAAAGTAGCGACATTTCCATCTTTACCGACAACATTTTATGATCGTTGAGACAATATAGGCAAAACTGCTCCCAAGTATTCTGTTTCAACGACCCAGCGAAAGGCCATTCAATTAATTCCAGGCTCTGGAAACCGCAGATTTGACTGAAAAGTTTTCTGTGAAGGCAGCACCCGTCTTCCTCACTGCAAACAATCTGACGCACTTAAATCTATCACGGTGCGCTAAAAGCCGTAGTTTAGAAGGTTGCCAACTGTCGGGATAACTCGGACCTCGCAGTCGGCCCAGTGTTGTGTGTTTGTGTGGAGTTGCGAATTAGTGGACGGGGAGTAAGGCTGTAATGGCTCTTTATTAATGCAGCCTCTATGGCACGCCCACCCAGTGAGATCTGAATTGACCCCTCTGTTTTTCTTGTTGTATAAAATCCTAGTCAGTGTATTTCACGGACCAGGGGTTCGATGGTGCACCTAAGTTCAGATTTTCGTAGTGCCAGCCACCTGAACCCTTACCTTCCTCCGGTCTCCCTGATT
>CACRXP010001143.1:109427-131979 GCA_902702965.1 Spirometra erinaceieuropaei | reverse complement strand
GATGCATCGCATGTCTAAAATAACTCTCAGGTATATTACGCGCAAATCGCCATCCCTGCTCTCACCCTACTGCGGAGAACACGGTAGACACCGCCACCAACGATGGCCCAACTGTCGCGATTCCGCTATTCAATTACCTCTGGCACAGCCTTCCTCCTGGATCATTCAGTAAACTTGGCCGCGTAAAATCCTATGGTTTCTAGCCATCGAAGTGACATTTTATGTTCATGCGTCCTGGTAACTGGACTTTGTAGGCTCGAAATAAGTGTCTTCTTGCATGGGAAGTCAGTGCACGCAGCAAAATAGGCAAATCCAGACTTCTCGCTTACATTTAGTATTTCCGGCAGGACTGGCTAATATGGCTCCCTAAACAGGACATGGAAACGAGGACTGCCTGCATTACGATTGACTCTGAGTCAACCTCCAGTAAAACTAGGGCCAGGTCCAATTTAACGGTTGGGGTTAGGCAAAGAATTGGGTTTAGGGCTAGCTTTAAAGTGGACGGTAAAGTAATCCAGGCCGAGGTTAGGGTTAAGGTAGTGTAGATTTAAGGTTTAGGATAGGGTCAGAGTCGAAATTAGGGCAACAGTCTAAGTTACTTAGGTGGATCTCTGGCTAGATTTTGAACTATAACATCCGCGTTTCTAGACAGACTATTTTCCATGCAATTTCTTATCATGGATTTTCTGAGGAAACGTTTAAACCGAGAAGTCTGAAGGTACTCAGATCTTAAAACAGCGCAGCTATGCGCAACTTCTTTAATGCCATTTTGTTTTCTAAGCTTTAGGAAAACTTTACTTGAAAAGCACTACTGAAATTAATTTCAAATTCTTGCACCTGATGTAATTTAACAACGATCTAAAAGGACTCAAACTGAGTTACAAAACTAATAGTGGGAGTCACATGTGCTGACTTTTTCAAGTCGGACAATTTTACCTACTGTAAATGATATTAAACGATGGTAATTTCGAGCCCAAAGTTTTTCGCATTCATTTCCATAATTATCTCCAAATTCCTGTTAGACTTAATTCGTCATTATATTGGTCATTCACTTAGTGATATGCTAAGCTGTAGAAGAAGAACTGATTATTTGGCGACTCAAACGAGTGCTTTTTCGATCAGTGAAAAGTTCTCTGGGCAGACGCGAATATCTAAATCTTCAATGTGGCATCACAATTCACGATTGAATTTGAAATGAGCAAACAGGTCGAAATACCTCGTTATCTATGCTAAGGAACGATTAGCTTTAAAGAATTCCCAGCTGTCGCAGAAATAGGATCTTCATCAACCTAATGGGCTGAGCACGGGAATATGCACCATTGCATATTACAGGCTGGTCCTGGTTTATATTCCATGAGCGGTTGGAGACAGGATCAGGGTTGGGGTTAGGATTGAAGTTGAGGCACAGGAATAAAAATTCCCAAACTTTGACGAAAGCCCATCTGTGGTACTGGAAATGGTCCATATTCTCGTGTCCGACTACCAAATATTCAGATGCTTATTCGTACCAAGCAGTAGATGCAGGGAGATATATTATACGCAATTGGTAGGGCTACTACATAATCACAAACCTGCTAAAATTAGCAACTCTCTCATTGGCTTCGGGTTTTAGCGACTCACTCGACAAGACTCGGAACATCTTTACATATGTTCGAGAAAACCAAGACGATAGCAACAGGTGCCAGTCGTGTTTCGCGAGCTGTTTGAGTCATTGTTTCCAGTCTGCCGTTCAGTCACAAGCAAACTGACTTATCCTCTTCTCCTTCAGCGTTAAGCATTTTGCTACACAGGGCGATTTGTCACAGTGGAGGGGAGGATGAGCGATGTCCGGGAAGGGTATAGAGTGGAGACAACTCACTGCTTTATCATCATAGCAATTGCGAAACTTCGATGATGTAGGTTCGGCGATTAATGACTTCGACATATCCGACCAAACAACAATCTTTCCATTTCCGAAAATTCGCTATGAAAGCGCCAGCTGCCAACTTCAGTAGCTATACAGTGAGGTAGTAAATAGACTATAATTTTCCTGAATTACTACGTATTTGTTATTATCGCCTTTTAAAGTCTGTGGAGCTGGTCCAAATCCGAATCCTAAAGACCAGATTGATGTGACTTTTATTCAAACGACTGACTCCAACTTTGCCTCAGTTTCTGCGAAGGAGATGCCTCTGTGCACATCGGCAGTATGTTAGCTGCTGAGTCAATGTTATGAACGGTGATTCAAAGACGAACATTTACTCCAATAACCAGACATAAGTATCTTACGTGAGCTAGTAATTATTTTTCTGTCTGAATTTGACGAGATAAGGATTTAGCAATTAGTTCGGCAAAAACGTCAATGAAATAGCACAGAAGCGTTCAAACAGTTTGAGAGTTTGGGTACTTGTTTGATAAGGTGAACACGGAAATTTGTATGGGTCTGCCCATTTTCTGATCTTAAAAGATCAAAAGCCGCAACCATCATTCCTGGACACGATTACCAGTCCAATGAACGTATTTTTCGAGACGAACGGTTTCGTGCCCGCAGACAGCGTGGGAAAAAAGCCGGAAGGGAATCGTACAATATCGGCACATTCTGATTTTAATGACAGAAATCAAATGTAAATGTACACTGTGATGTTTAGGCTTCACTACCCATACCGTGGGCAGCTATGCACTTGTGAATATTAGAACTGCCTCATGGAGATATTGATAGGTGGTTATATCCGAGACAATCTTTTACTGTCGTGAGTTCGAATCCCACCAAGGGCGCTGATTTTTCAACAATTTGGTCCGATGATTAATAGAACTATATCGTACATGTGCGCCAAATCTTGAATGATGCCTTTTGGACGAATGGAAGGGTGAGTGCACTAACTTTCTTGCTCATCTTGTCTAAGCAAATTGACTTAAATAAAGAATGCCCGAAAACATTTCCCAATTTAGATATAGCACAAAATAGTTAATAAAACTCGCTGGTAACCATTGAGAAGGTCGCCGATCGTGTTCTTCAACAGCAGTGAGCAGTGCATCATAGAAATATACCATCAAACGGATTTTGTGAAATGGGATCTGCATGATGCTAACGTCAAAATACTTATGTATCCAGATGCCGTTTCACAGAGTTTGCAGTAGGGGTAGAACCTACTTATGAGCAAGCTGACCACAGTTCAAAAGAAGAAGAGAGCTGACCGAGAATGCGTTTATGTTGGACGGTGTCCGCAGAGAATAGTTATGCTGGTTTCTGAGAGGCACAAAGTGTCTTTAGATGAATTTGTGATCTTGTCAGCCCAGTGAATGCAGATATCTTGTTGTTAGGTGTTCGATTCTTTTTTTCTACCAAATGTGTTAGCTAAGAGCATGGGTGGACGGAGCCTGGTTTTTCTCAATGGGCCCATGTGCTGCAACATATTGCTCGAAAGAAGATTGCATTTTTTCCAAATATGAGGTGCTTAGGAACGCAGGAGTGATGAAGTCCCCTAAAATATCTCCAATTCCCGTCATTCTTGAGGATGGTAGACACCGATTCGATATCAGCCCTTTTGGCTTGCCTTTTTATTTCGTTTTTTGATAAAGCATTTTTTGTGCCACAAACTCGTCTTTTAAAACAGACCAATCAAACCTAATTCGAGATGATTGTCGACACCAAAAAACGGTCATCAGTCAGTAGCCACCTGAACAGAATGTAAGGCACTAACCTAATACGTTTTCCTGAATCAAAATAACAGATTGTGGAACATAATATAATTGTAAGTTAAGTCAAGAAAATATACCACTGATTAGATGGGAAGTGTGGTAAATGGGTGTTTTGCTTGCCCCAGTTCGACTGGGGTTTGCACTCTTGTCTCTTAATGGTAATCTCTGAAGTGAAATGACTACTAGGGGCTACTTGGCCTCCTTTGCGGTAATTTTACCGTGAGGCATACTTTACTGTAAATTTCTATGATTTACGAAGAGGCATCAACCGGCCTGAGTATGCTATCTGATCTTTCGGGAGTCGCAAATGACGAGGTTCACCAGGAATTCAGGAAGCTTGACCAGCTGGCAATAAATTCATAATGTTTCAGTACTGTCAAACCCACCTTACCTTGGGATGTGTGATCGAATGAAAACTTTAACTCTCAAAGATTCCTACTAAATAAGTCGCCTTTGCTGATATTACCGCAAAATCAGCGACTAAAGATCTCATATACTCGTTTAGTTCTCTACTTACAACATCCATCAATATTCCGCATACGAGACTGGGCACGTGAATAGCACAGTTGTCAACGGTGTGTGTACATGTACACGTCTCAGTGAGAACTAACCGGTATATCGGCCAGTCTTGCTATCAGAAAACCAAACATAGGTACAGAGCGTGGTACCAGTTTACCAGTGATATAACCCTCACGGCAGAATGCTCTAAGAAGTGTGCATATCTGTTAAAACCAAAGCAGAAGGGAAAGCCGGTAGTGTTGACACTTGACACTTTTATGCAGATTTGTCAGTTATGAAGTTGACGACTTCTGATTCAGGTAACAGATGACACCCAAAAAAGCCGCCTAACCAAAGCAGCCTGTCTTACGGGACAGTTGGCAATAGGCGTTTTATGGGTGGTGGCTGGTCGGGATGTACGATACTAGCTGACGGAAAGGCTTATTTGAACAGGCGAATGATCGAAGTTTGCCCGCTCTCCGTTCCGTTATTACAAAATGGGTCGCCAAAGCAGTATAGTGGTAACGGACGAGTGGAAGGCGTATAATCGTCTTCCCTCAAAAGCTTATCTACATTTCTCTGTTGACAGCTCAAAGAACTTAAAGAACCCTACCACCGGACGGCACACCAATGACATTGAGGCATACTGGAGTAGACTGAAAAGGAAACTCCACGAGGGAGGCCCTGTATGTGGTCAAGCTGTGTGGACTCACATAGAAGAAGGGCAGTATCCTCTTTGTTTTGGCCTCAATGCCATGTCTTTGACAGATGCCTGGGAACTCTTCCTGTCCCATGTTGTGCAGACATATCCTATTTAAAAGTGATTTTGTTTTGTAATAAACTGTCATGATGCGAATGTATGCCGTATATTCAGGTGTAAGTGCGCAACGACGGAGAAGGTCTGGTAACAGCGACCATTGTCCATATAACCTCTTGCGATGTTCGTTCGGCCAGCCCGTGTTAGGCCGTCACTGAAAGCCCAAGTAGTGCGTGAAAGTAGGCCTGCAACCGCTGATATAGCCTGAAGGCGTTTGAGTCCACTGTTAAAGGTATTATGTCTAGGTAACGGATTTTTTTGGGTGCCATCTCCCGATTCATTCTGTGCCACATAATTGGAATGGGATTCTAATAGAACCATAATTGAATAGGCTCTTTCAGGGCACTCTGCTGTCTTTTATTGGTGGTGAACAGAACAGTTACATATCCTCGCGAAGCTCATAGAAAAGGGAACTGTGCTCCACCTCAGTGTGTTTTTAGTATTCTTTTACAAGCAACTGCACTTTTGACCTTCGGAAAGTGTCTAAAAGCGGAAACTGAAAAGAAACGACGATCTAGCTAAGGAGAAAACCCCTGGCTTTAAAATTCTGTTGGGGTAAGGGGCAGGTGAGCTGAGCTATTTCCGGTGATAACTGTTTTTGTATGCTTAGTCAAAAGGCTACAAAGGTTTCTCCCGTGCATGACAATTTCGGGAGCTTCTTATTTGTTGTTTCCTGAAAATATCCATTGGGAACATTTGGAAAGGTGGCGGCACATTGCTGAGGAAAGAGCCTATTTAGGTGATGTTGAACTGCACGTGGTGAACTTTAGTAGGTTCTTGTGGAATAAGGTCTAATATTGAACTATTTCAGTGAGGTATATCTGACTGTGCGCAGGTTATTTCAAAAACCACATTTTTCAATCGAAACGCCTCTTGGTGGGAAAAGGAAGCAGCGATAAAGACGGAGAAACTACGCACAGAGCGATGAGGCCCTGCTGGCACTCACTCAGAAAGAAAACAAACTGCAACTAGGCTGGCGGTGAACACCCGAATGCTAAAAAACAAATCTACAGTAGAAGTGCTGACGTAAACGATGTACTGAAGTATGAAGACCACATGAAGTCTCATTGGAAAAAAAAGAGATGGCGATTGACCATACGTTACCAAACGACTGCAGCGATCATTCTTGTTCAAAAAGAACTGCATTTGTTTTAAGTACCCTTTATTGTATATTTTTGCTTTTAGACTCTGTGGAAGAATGCAATGTGCGTAGAATGTCAGCAAACGGTATGGCTTCCTTGCTTTCCACATTTCCGTTGAAGATGTGCACTGCTTTCTCTATTTACGCAAGTAAATCTTTAGCATAAGGTGGTTAGCTGGAATTTGGCCGCGAAGGCTGGTTAACGTGGAAGACAGAACTCCTCTGATTATTTTACCTGATCTGTTTTATATGAAAAAATGTCTATAGTCGCCACATTATCTACTAAAATGTATGAGCAACTGAATGGTCTTACCTTTGTAAGACTCACCGGCTGCGCAAGTGTTCTTTGTACTCAGTCGAAATCCTTACCTTAAGAGACAGTGTCTTGCAGAACGACGTGGGTACTATGTCGAAAATCGACTAGAGCTAAATTCTTTCATAAATGTCTTTCTTAATTTCGCTGTAGACTTCGTCTTAACATTGCAAAAATCAAACCTAAAGCGTTCTGTTTTTTTTGCCCGCGTCCTGTGCTGCGAATATCTGTGGATTACATAGCACAAGGCATAATGTGTTTGAGGGCCAGTTTTCATCTGTGCCTTTGGTAGAATAGTCAGTCAGCCCCTCTTTGACCAGTATAAGGCCAAAATCAGAACCACTGAAAAGTTGAAAAGCCCACCTGTTATCCAAACATTGTCGGTTTTCTATGTTTGGCAACATCATGTTGCGTCCGGTTGTGATAAAGGTACTTCTTAAACCCCTTAATAATCCGTGTTGTGACAGTCCCATTTTGCTACGAATGCCTTAGAGGGCTCATGTAATTTCTGTGGTAAAGGCTATCATTTTTAGTATTCCTGCGCTAAGCTAAGATTTGTGAACGAATTATTTTACCTCGAAGTAAAATTGCCTGATAGAGTGTCGTCTTTGTGGTCGTTCAATGCTAAAACCATCCACTGTGATCCTACACTCGTGTGCAAGACACATGTGCAGAGGGTGATATATTAGAGTTGCATTTTCCGCCCCGGTGACATGAGCCGACAGGACACGCACTTCTGAGGTCGGTCATCGCGTGTGGAAACCTGTTCTCAAATTCAAATGAGCTAGTTCTTTTTAACCACACAAGGCTTTCAGAAAAGGTGGTAAGACCAAATAACATTTTTCGAACAAAATACTACAGACTGTCAGAAGTATAAGCAGCTTCTTCAGGGCTGCAGAAAATTCGTTTGGTGCCTAAAAGTTGCATTAAATTTGCTATACTCCTTCATTTTTTTTCAGTCTGAAAATAGAGAGGTTTGCTTTGTGTGTACTTTGCAAGTTCCCTTAAGCACCTCGTAAAACTTACTTGTGCATGCATAAAGCAAACTTGCACTTTCATTTCCTGTTCAAGAGAATATCTTCTTGATGCGTGGACTCTCAAGGAAACGCACCACTTACGCTGAAATTGGAAGCAATTCCCATTTGAGATCTAACTAAAGGCTATGCATTATGTTTTTCCTTCTGTTAATTTGTACAGTCTGTTCATTTGAAGGTCATCAAGAAGGCAGTGTAACTGGTTAGCAGTGTAAGGCTGTCAATTTATTTGTTTCATAAGGCACTGTAGAAAGCGTTGCTTTTTATAAAAGGCAACACAGGCTAAGTCAACTTAGGCTTCCTCCGGGTAAATAAGATATTGCAGAATGGCTTAGTGTATGCTAAAGACCTAGACTGATACAGATAGTATCAGTATAAGGGAAAGATTTTCGCGTCCGATAGATATTTGCTTAAGAGATATTTGCCGCTCCGAATTCCACGGCTGTTGCTGCAAGCAGCGTACGAGACCGACAGATTCGGAATCTGTATGCTTAAAAGGACTACTATAATAAGTAAGTAGCGTTTAAATTTTTGCCTTATGTAATCTTCATTCCTGCAACAAAGGGGGCCCAGTCTCTTCCAATGCAGCTTAAAAAGCTCATCCATGCCCTTATTTTACTAGGAAGTCTAGTCCGCAATTTCACTTATTCGACCAAAAGCAGGAACCAAATAAGTACTCGGAAAACCTGACGATTAGTGCAGCGGAAAGTGCGGCGATCGTTTCTGATTCAGGTGCCATCCTTAGCCTGCTGAATCCCAAGTCGGAAGAACTAGTGGTCGTGGCGAAGTGGTGGGATATTTGTTTAAATACTCAGTGTTCAAACCTGGGATCGAAGCGACCTGCGATTGACTACTGATGCAATTAAGCCAGGGATGTTCATCTCAGATTCTCCTGTTATCTTTTTACCATATTTGGGCATTTTCTCTTGGCGGCTACAATATGAGAACGTTTATTTGGACATTGCTATTCCAATAAGCCGCAAAATATCACCGTAATTGGACTTAGTATAACTTAAGTAAACATTTTTCAAACTCTCACCTCGATTTTATTTACCATAGGTCTGAAATGCTTAAAAGTGCCCAAAGAATTGTCAGTGTTCTAACCAAAGGTTTGTATCTTGCCAAGGAAATTAATATTCGTCCTTCTAATCCTTTCGTTTTTTCTATATTATGCGACAACCTTGCGAAATAACAATAAATTATTGATGGCCTTGAAGTTCTTTTCCTAATCCGGCGAACATTCGAGAATCGCTGAGAGCTTGGCGCAGAGTGCCTGTAAGGTATTTCCGGAACCATGGGATTATCGTTCAAAGTTGTCCAAAGTGATTATTTGTTTCGGTAATTTTCCTTTTCATGATATACGCGGTGGTTTGAAGCATGTTAGAGGACTCTTTCGGAAAGGAGGAGATTTAAATTTTTACATACTCAGAAACTACGTAATTTAAAAGTTTCAAGCCGACCTTCTTGTTAGTTCAGCACTCTCCTCATCGTAAAATAGCAAAAAAGCTAACTCATAGAGCGTGATACCAAGCACACTACTAATTGCTGGATTATTCATAATCCTGTGGAAATGGATTTTATTCGCGAACTCAAGAGGAAAGAGAAATTTGAAGTTGAATCCAGAAGCCCTCTTTTCAAAATTGTTTAATTAACCTTATATCATAAAGCGTTTAATATTGCTTCTAGGCGTCTATTTGCTTCCGTTCGACTCCTGTACACATACTTATTCCGTTTGCTAATGATGCCGGACAGGCGTAAAATTTTACATGATCTGTTATCCAGGCGACATAGTTTACTTTATTGAATTTTCAGTGGTCTAAAATTTTGGTCGGGATAGCACATCCAAGGAAAAAAACGTAACTCGCAAACGAATAAATTCCAACGAAACTTAAATGGCAGAGGACAATGACGGACCTAGGCAGAAAGTTATTACCGACAAAGGCAAGGGAGCCTGGAATGGCCATTTCTGGCTTATTAGCCGGTGTCAGTCAGTCATACCCAACCCCGAAGTGTGGTTAGAGGCGTGGACCCCTAACTAACAGGTCGCGAGTTCGAGCCTCGGGTTTTCCACACTTCGGGGCTGGGTATGGCTGGCTGATGACGGCTGATGAGCCAGAAGTGGCCATTCCAGTCTCCCTTGTCTTTGTCGGTAATAGCATTCTGCTATATCAAGCGCCGCTGCGCGACTGCTGGTTGGGCTCGAGAGAGCCCATAAAGCACAACGGAACGAGTGAGTTCCGAAAGAACGATCGGTGAGCGCCCCCCACCAATGACAGACCTATGAATCAGCCGTGTCGCATAAACTGCGATAAAAATAAACACCTGGTAACGAAGTTTTGGGCCGCAGGTAGTGTCAGAAAAGCAAGACAGAGAATTATCGGGAAAAATATTGTTCGTGGCATAAGAACTCATACAGAAATTCATTGTCACGGATGACAGTAGATGAAAAGGCGTGTATTTATTGTCAGACTAGGGCTTTTGTGACATAGCAACCAGAAATACTGATGGAGGGAGAAAATATCGAGGAAAAAATGAAAGTTTCTCCTGCAGTATTTCGTTAGTCCCACTACTTTTGTCACAGAATGACCTAATAGTTCTGTTGGCAGGAGCAAATTTTGTAAAAACCGGAATTCATTCTTGTAAGCAATGTTTCCTCTATCGGAAATAAAACTGATTTGGCAACTTCAATCTTTGTTCCATTCAATTAAAATCAATGGACTTGACTTCTGTCCAAGTGGTTAATAAGCGTTGTTGATCAATGGCTCAGTGACGAGTGCACCACAACTCACGTGATGAGCGCTAGCTGCATCAGCTGAATGACCCGTCATTCAAACAAACATCTGATAAGCGAACGTTTGTAGGAATGACCTCATACAATTCGCCAGATGCGAGCACCAGTGGACGAGAAAACAGCGAGACTTCATTTGACGAAACCGGTGGTGAAATAACTTCAAGCCCCGAGGAAGAAGACAGTGTTGAAGGTAATACTTAATAAGATTTCCGCAAATACATATGCTTCACTGCTCCGCACTGTGTGCTTACATTTGTAAACTTTAGCATGCCGAATGTCGTATCCACAGACGAAATTGCACTGGACTTATTTCACTTACAAAGCAAATACGGTCGTACAATTTTATTGCCTTTGTCACCTTAGCACACCCTTGGGCAGATATGTTGTCTTGGTGAAGGTAGAACTATGAATAACTCGTAAAAATCATAGTAGTCCCTAGTCTGCTTGATCATACGCGTTTTGTTTTCGTCCGATTGTGGAAAAATAAGAGAATGCTTAAGAATACGCCAATTTCAGGAAAGATTTGTACAAAATTACGGAACCGTATTTAAAGAGGACGTGTGTAGACCATTACGCAGAACGTCTCATAACTAAGCCTGACGTAATAAACGCTCACATTCCTTGTGAAACTGCATTTACGATGAAAAAGTATAGCATCGAGGGGGTAATGTGTGGATATCTATGACCTTTAGAGGTTTAGGCCAGATGGTCTTTAAGTGCTTTTTAACTAAGACATCTACATTTATCAACGTGTTGAGAATGGTCGGCATAGAAATTGGGTGTGTAATTAATAAGTTCTACTTTTTTCAGCCGAAAACTTTTTCCTGTTAACAGACCCCTCCCGTTTGACGTTCGGAACACCACAGACGACGTGGGAGAGATTACGAAGAAATGTCTCTAGATCAATATTTTCTCTGCCCATCTTACCGGAACTCAAGGCGCTGTACCAACTCGCGACGGCAGTTGTAGGCAGCGCTTTTAAAAATACTAAAGACAATATTTAGTTTCTCACGTCTCTTGGGCAAAATTGCCTTTTCTTTGAGTCCAATATGATTTGCGGTTCTCTTGGGAAGGAAGCTCTTGCAGCTGTTGGGCTTGCAAACAGCGTAAGTAATCCTCTTGTTAGTAGTACGTTGTTGTTTACATCTTTCATTCATTAAACCACAGGCAATGTATTCATGTTGCTTTTACACACCTTGTACTTGGAAGGTAGCCTCTATCCAGACCTGTGACCGTATAAAAATATCTTAAAGCATCAATACTAAAAAAATCAAGTTATTTATTCTTAAAGAGTCTACTGAGAGCTGCCTATTGTCAAGATGAGTTCAGGGACGGTTCGGTCAACAGAATTTGGTTACCAAGCGCGCTCACAGTGGACTGATGTTTGACTCACAACCACAACTTCCTCTAATCCAAGACTTACTACTATTTCTTCATCTGTCAGTCTACGTCCGGGAAAATTCTGTATATCTTGAAAGGTGAAAAGTTGAGGCCGCGGTATTTTCTATACGAATTCTATACGAGTTCAAATTTGTATTTTTTCTGATGTTCCGGATTCCCACGCCATCCGATCATCAAATATGAATGAAACCGCGCAGATGACTTGAAACTCAAACGCCTCCACCACAAGCAACTTTCAGTCGCGCTATAGATTTGTCCTAGCAGAGCCTGACAAACGATATTCCTGTCCGTAAATCATCTATTTAATCCCACGCTTCCAGTAGTTGGTACGAAAAAGATGACTAAGCGCCCACCGGTGCCAGTTTGTCCGTTCACCCATCAAAAACTTTATTCATTCATTCATCCTTGTTGGGATTTTCTCACTACTTTGGCCATCATAACTGATTTTGCAGCCATTGCGTTCAATCTGCAAAAGACGGCTGAATTATGAGTGATCTGGTAACGGTGCTTTAAATGCCTAACCTGTTGGCGTCTTACCGTTTGCGACCTACGGGGATGTGTGCAGTACAAGTATAGCTAATATTCTCATTACAAACATTGCTGAGATTTTTTAGGGCGAGTTTATGAATAGAAGAAAAAGTCTGTACAGTTAGAGTAAGCGGAATTTTTTCGGTAGGATTCGTTTATGTATGTGTATGTATGTATGTATGTTGGGGTTAGGGGCTAGAGTTAGGGGTTAGGATTAGAGGTTAGGGTCAGGGCAACTATTTCTCAACCACGCAAAGTACAACCGCTCATTTCCAATAGCTTTTCTTCGGCATACAACTACTTGACCTCGTCGCCTGTGCGTTCCCCGTCCCCAGCTGTAGAAACCCCTATCACCACCGCGCCCGTATTACAGGTGACTGGGGTTTGTTTACTTCAGGTGGGGCTACATAGCCACATCTGACCATCTTTTCAAACGTATTGCACATTCAAGAGCCCTTTACTCTCTGCAGGTAATTTATGCTCTTGGGCATGTACTTGGACTGGGCCTAGTAACAGCTTGCGACACACTCTTCTCCCAGCTCTATGGTAGCCCAAGTCGACACCGGATAGGCATGCTTCTGCAAAAGAGTAAGTCAAACAATCCCCCAGCCATTAAGTAGCGCTTCCTGATAAAGCTTACTTAACAGTTTGCAAACATTTTGCAAGTTTTATTCGCGAACGAAAGCCTGTGTACATTTTCGACGTTATGAAGCAGTAAAAAAGACACCCCGCCTGAAGTCCAATCTTAAGTGAGTTTCTAGTGAGCTGGACGATTGATTGATTTAATTTTTTGGCCCAGGGCATTACGAAATCAGCGGAACACTTCGGCTACTGGTGTAGGCCAACAGCAGCGTGGTCTGAATACTACCACTGCATGTTTCATATTCCCGCACCTATCTGCTGTCGTGTGTAGGATTGCTGATCACTGAACCGACCGGAATATATCCGTTCTGAAGTATTGGGGAGCCACTACTAAATACTGGCTACCCAGACGCTTCGGGCAGTTTCGAACGCGTACTGCGCGGAAACAGGCATACCCGATCGCAACCAATAGGACAACGAGCCCGCGGCTCAGTGGTTAGGGACGTTGGACTTCTAACCAACAGGTCGCGGAATCGAGCCCCAGATATTGCACACCTCGGGGCTGGGTATGGCTGGCTGACGGCAGTTAGCAAACCAAAAATGGCCATTCCAGTCTCCATTGTCTTCATCGGCAATGTCATTCTGCCTATATTACGCGTCGCTATGCGACTGCTAGTGGATCTCGAGAGAGTCCCAAGACACAATGGGGCGAGTGACTTTCGTAACGCAATGGCTGGGCACCCCTCTACCATAGTAACTTTGTACGTTCCGGCATCCAACTCCAAGAGTCGGATCCCAGAGGAATAGTCCGGTTTGCGCGCTACTAACCCGGCTCACATTAACCACAAGTTGGAACCTTCGGTTCAAGCAGTAAACAGTGTCAACTGATACCCCGGGGTTTCCATTCTCCGTCAAGTCTTGTGCCAGATTAAAATAGAAGGCGGGCTTTACATGAGTAGGGCCAGATGCCCCAATCATCGATGAGGCCAAAAGAGGGCAGACGGGATGACGCCCACGCACTTATAGTTGAGCCACGCCTATCCACGTATCCATCCAAGTAGCCGTGATCTCACGGTCGGCACACGCCCAGGGCAATGAAGAGAATGGAAAGCGTAGAGAGGGGGCAGATTATGAATAACGTGTACTAATCCGATTAGTGTTCCAGACCTGAACAGCGGTCAGTTGGCCGAACCGCTTAAACGCCAGATAGGCAGCAGACGCACACCAATGTCCCCGGGTTTTTGGGAAACCCGTTCTGCCAGTTTAACGAGAATTTTAGTTTCTTGTTTCGATAGGAGAAACCTCATAGCAACTGGCTCAGTCGCTTTGATATTTGAGAACTAATATTAAGGGGGAGGCCGCCCTCCTGCACTGTTTTGAATTTATTTGTAACAGTCGGTGTGCGAGATTTCGGCCCTCCAGGAAACAGTTACATCGCTGCAAATGGTTTGCTTGCGCCAAATTGCCAGAAACAGGATTTTACTCTGATCGGTGTTAGCAGTCGTTCATAACGCATTACATACTTAATCTGGTTTGAACCTTCCCATTTTACCAAGATCGGCGGCTGGTGAACATTCCTATAGTTAAAACTGTCTATGAGAAATGACAGATCACAGTTAGAAAACGCGTGTGCCGGCACGAAAGCGAGCCCCCGCCGTTCCGATTTCTCGTGGAGGGAGTCAGCTATCGGCTTGTTGGCGATCAGCCGCCTCGTCTGGTCGGGTTCTTATTTCATGAAACCCACTCCAATCTTACGTGTTTCAGTTATTGGAAATTGTTCAAGTCAGTGACGCGGTTTGCAACAAGCATCTCCAGGAAAAGACGTGTACAGTAGGTGGGCTAACTCATGAAATGTCAACCGAAATTCCAGAGTGCGTTTTCGTTTCGAAATGATTGATTAAGTAGTGTTGTACAAATAATCATCATGCAGCATAATTTTATAATGATTCAGTTACCTCAGGATTTCGGCTTTCGAATAAACTTCTTTTCGGCTGCATGCAAGAACAACGCTCTGTGGAAAACGACTACTTAAGTAGCGTGTACTTTTCCCATTGACTTTCGATGCCCTTGAACATTCAATCATATTTCATGGGAAACATGCATCAAAATATTCAATCTTTTGCTCATCCGGTAGCGAAGTACGTCGTGTTGCTATGTTATGCTCGAAGGAAGGGTATAATTCGGTTTTTAAAAACTTTTGCAATTCCCGAATAATTTTGAACCCGCTCTACCGTTACACTTGGATTTAGGGTTTCCAAACTACAAGCCGTAGATTTTCCGCGTACGGGAAACCACACATTTCTCTACGGTAATAAAGGGAGACTACATGAGGTTCATGAAATTTAGCAGTGCATTTGATCCATATTGTTAACTTAACAAGCCACATTGGTGAATACAAAGACATGACGATTTATGAACGGCCATTTCACGTTATTTGAAAGTTCCACAATTAGAAACGTTTTTAAAATCAAATTATACCCATCTATCGAGGATGACATTCGAAAAACACGTACCTTGCTACCGGGTGAGCAAAAGATTGAATATTTTGATGCATGTTTCCCATGAAATATGATTGAATGTTCCAGGGCGTCGAAAATCAATGGGAAAAGTACACGCTACTTAAGTAGTCGTCTTCTACAGAGCGTTGTTCTTGCATGCAGCCGAAAAGAAGTTTGTTCGAAAGCCATCATCCTGAGGTAACTGAATCATTATGAAATTATGCTGCAGGATGATTATTTTTACAGCACTACTTAATCAATCATTTCGAAACGAAAACGCAATCTGGAAGTTCGGTTGACATTTCATGAGTTAGCCCGCCTACTGTATGTACGTTTGAAGATTTAAAATTGTGCACAACGCAGCGCCTTGAAAGGAAAATCCAGATGGAAACATGTTCTACCAAATAACCAAGGGGATACATGTGCCCACCGTATGAATAAAGGGAACTGTATTCACGTTCTAAGGAAATAGCTGACTAAATTCGCGTCGAAAAGTTTTAAAAACGCTTTTGTTATTAACGCAACAGCCTTATGAAAGGTTGGCACGCCGCGTCACGAAATGAGAAATTGGTGTCGATTAACGCATCAAGGCCAACGGATTTCAGATAACTCTTCTGTACCATTAGTGCTACTGGGTATGAATACAGTGACGCTGACAACATATACACTGCTGCATTTGTATATTTTGTCCTTATGTCTTTATATCTACCGTTCAGGTGTGATGATAATCAGTCTAGTACCCCTGCTGTGTTCTGCGTACTTCCTAAATCTGGAGCCGTTGCTTCTGTTGATTGGTACAGAACCGGATGTTGCAAAGTAAGTTATCTCTAGTTCCTCTAGGTTTCTAGCGCATATATGTGACGGAAGGGACAGATCGGTTTCGTTGTTGACTTATATTGAAGGAATTTTATGTTTTTTTGAAAAATGTACTCTTTGAGTAGGTATGTTCATGCTATGTTTATTAAAGCTTGCCGTTTAAACAACAAGCGTGAAAGATAGTGCATAAGCTGCGTGAATCAGGATTTAATGATTTTCACGATTAAACAATGGACAAATCAATAAAAAATGGGGCGAATCGCACTCATGTCCATCACTGTACGATCAAAGTTGAATAATTATTCCACTTCAAAGTACTCTTCTGACCTCCAAATCGTCGTTCGTAGTTGTGGAATCAGTGAGCAGCCTAAAAGGATTATGCTGATTGTTAAATCTTGTTCGTTTGTTGAATGAAGGTTTCCGCTCCTAGTAACAGATCTGTCGACCGAGCACTCTGTGTTCTTCATTCGTGTTGTTTGCTCATTTTATTGTTTTTGCTAGAAACTGCAGGGAGTGGCGCTTGGAGCGAGAAAGTAGGACCCATAAGCGCCGTATTTTACAAGGGAGGAAGCACTGTAGAACGGAGCCAACTGAAAGGAGTCAAAACTCCCTTCTAGGCTAAATGTACTGTTCTGCTTATTTTTTTGAATGATCTAATCTTAGACAAGTTAATGTCTCTTCTTGATTATCCTTTCAGAGCGGCAGCCGAGTATGTCGCCTGGTTTTACCCTGGCCTTTTTGTAAGTCACCTAAATTGTCTTCATGCCTTTACATAACTCCCAAATTATGTTATCCCCATTCTGTAGCACGCTCTGTGCAGGCAGACGGCATTTTAGACGAGGCAAGTTTAGTCACCATTTCCTTTCATTTCCGTTTCCCAGTTCTGTTTCAACTCCTACATCCTCTCGCGCTACCTACAGGCCCAGGTATGCCAGTAATTTTGAGGTTCGCATAACAAAACTCCATTTAGGACAAGGCTTTTGTTCCACTCACTGCCGCTTTGCTCGCAAATGCGGTCAACCTAGGCCTGAATTACCTCCTCGTCATTCGAATGCAGTTAGGCCTCAAGCAAGTCACACACTCTCATATGCTTTTCTGGTTTCTCCTACCCCTTTTAAAGTATACCCTGGACTCTAAAATGAACGACTGTGGTCGATGTCAGGTGCAAAAAAGAATAAATCATTTCTCCTGTTATACATTGTGGGTTCTAGGTTATTTGGAGCATGTGACTAGATAATCCAAACAGTAATTTTATGTTACCATTGTAAGGATTGTTTGAACCACAATGTAACAGGATACAACTCTATACGTAATGGCAAGTTAACAATCTCATTTGGTCATATCTTCGGAGGAATTACGTAGCGGGCACGCGCGGGCATTCAGTATCAATGCAGAGTGCAACGTTCCTAGTATTGCGAATATCAGATAGAAGTAGTAAATTACATATTTGTAAAGGTAGGAAACGTCGAAAACCCTAAAACAGAAGTTAACTAGTTCGGACAATTATTGATCAGCATAACTTCTATGCCTCCGTGAAGGGCATGAGTTCTTCTTGATGGTTCCAGAACAAACGCCAATTTCGCATACATTTGTAACAAACACAAAATTTTCAATTACCTGACCAAATTTCCCTCATTTTGTGAAAAATTATTTGTCTTCTTGGAACCTCCACTTATGCTATACCAACAAAGCAATCTCTGGGACCCACTGGATTTCGACATGCGTTCGGTTAGTTACCATAAAGTAATATTTCCGAATGAAAATTTTCCAAAAACCGTCTTCTCCTGCAGGGCTTCCGCAGTATCGCTCGCAGTTTCCTTTGGGATCCAGTTGGTATTTCAAGCAGTATACGCCTTTGGGCTGGACAAAAATTCCCAAACCTGGAGAGGTAAATGCAACTTTTTTGAAATTTTTTGTTTTTCAATAGATCACTATAAAATTTAGTTTTGCATGGATGTGAATACATTGTGTCAATTAAAGAGCAGAATTGGCGACTATGCTGCACAAGAAATCAATGATTTTACGCTTGGTGGATGTCCAGTTATTCGAAAAATACCTCACAAACTCTTGATAAGGTTGATTCAAATGGCCAGATCCTCAATAATTGTAAAGCATAGTTCCACAATAACCCGAACATTTGATATCTGTCAAAGTCGCGAACGTACACCTTCTTCCAGTCCTAAGACCGCGTTAGAAATTGATCAGTTCACAGCTTAAAATTAACAGTATGAAATGCGAATTTGGTGTAGGTGCGAAAGAAAAACATTTGCGCATGTAAAAAACCCAGAGTTACAAAGAAAAGAGTCACCTTATTTTTCACATGGGCTGGCGAATATTTGGTTAACTTTCTTCAAATTAACTCGAAGTTGGGATCTTAAAGGCAGCCAGACAAAAACGGACCTGTGGACTAGTTAATAAATCTACCGGAAAGAAAAGGAAAGCAGTAATTACCACACATGCTTAAGACATGTTTGTCGGTCTTCTGCAAAAATCGCCAAAGACAAACGACAATTTCCTATGCTTTATACATTTGCGTAATGCTTTATATTCCACAAAAAATGGTAAATCGAAGTCCTCTTATGTTAATTTCAATAACCTTTATTCTTTGTATAGAACCAAAGCAGAGTGAATTCCTGTGAATATGTTCTGAAATAATACGTGTGTTAATGCTGGTTTCTCTGCTATACTCTTTGGAAACCTTCCACACTGCGTTATATATCAAATTTATCTATCAGTTTAAATAGGATATATATACTTTGCAATCTTGCCCATCTATTTGACACAATCCGGAAAGTCTCGTCTTTTTGAGTAGCACTTTTCGAGGACATAATCCGGCTGAATTTCATGTTTTTTCGAAATAAACACTACTGCGCTTAACCGACTTTTGCCAGCCTCATTAAAAGTCACTTATGTCACCAGTGTAAAAGTCGGGGTATTTGGCATCCACAAAACCTTGAAAGGCAAGTTAAATGTCCAGCTATTCTCAAAAGACCTTATTTTTCACAAATTAAACCGGATTGTGCCATTTTAGATAGAAGTTAGTGGAACAGGTATAAATCTATGAGCCCATCAGCGTGAATGGATATGGAGAAAAAGTTCTCAAAAGGGACAAGTCTTGTAAGAATAGGCGGTGGCCAAAGGAGCGACAACCAAACACTTCGAGAGTACTCTTAACATCAAGAAATTCATTGACGATACCTCCCAACTGTTCAAACTCTCTCGTAGCAAGCTTGGTTTGTAGATGCGTGTGGTGCAGTCAGTGTACCCGCTGTTTATGGCCACAAATTCGGCTGTTGTCTTTAAATTCCGCTATGATGAGGTTGACTTCAAGTACATCTGGAACACGAGCGCAACAATAACTCACAACGCATACCTTGCACCACTAGTATAGACGGGGGTACTTCAAATTCCGACGCTTAAAAAAGAAACCTGGTTCCCTGGCGCCAGATCGATCGACAGACACACAAATCTTGCCTAAGCTTATCACACTTTATGTTACTATTTCCACGGGGACAAAAGTAGGACGACTGCAGTGTACTTAATTAAGCCAAAAACACATTTCCCAAAGACTAGTCGGCAATGGGCCAGTTATCACAGGCACTCAACTGCCCCTACTTCCACCTGCTAACTCGCTGCCCGAGCAAGTCACCGATATCGGCGCCACACGGACAGTTTGACCGTCGTTGTCAACGATGTCCACAACAACAAGGGACGGTGATTTGCGCGTGAATTAGCTTTTAGGCTCGCTTCACATCTACCGCACCCTTTTCCATCGCCCTCCAGGACCCAATGCCAAGATAAAGTCAAAAAGACCGGAGGCAAGCCTTGTCGCAGTGGCTGGTAGACCTAAACAGCACGTCTGCGCGGCCACTCATACGACCTAGCCCTCACTTAACACACCAGGATTTCAAATAAAGCGGTAGGCGGGTCGGATCTCAGGCGTGTGAGAGTGCCCTTAAGGCATCGCTGGGGAGAAGCCATTGCAGCCTGATCCCCAGTCGGCCACTTCACACAAACGCACACAGGGCCGCCTGCGAGGTCTGACTTGTATCGCCAGTTGGCAACCTTTTAAACCGCGACCTTTAGCCCGTGTGATAGATTCGAGGGCACCAGATTTATTTTAGTGAGGAGTGTGCTGACGTTTCGTGGGGATTAATCCCCCAATGTAGATCTCACCCCTTCTTCCGTCTTTCGTGCATCAACCGATTTTTCGAGCTGGTTAACCTGCTAGTTAACCAGCTGGTTCTCAAATTGGGCACGGTGGCTGCCAGTATGCGCGTGCCACACACACACGACTTGGCCCTCCACGCAGCAAGCAGGGTCTGCCTACAAAAAGATGGGCGGCTCGAATCTCACGTGCGTTATAGTGCCATAGAGGTCACATGAGAAGGGAGTCGCTGACGGCGCTTTTCACTTACGTGAAAGGGGCCCAAACTACGCCGGTGGTGGGTAATATGGAATGAGTCAGTGTGTGGTGCATGTGTTGGTTGGCGATGTGTGATGATGGGATCTAATCTGCGATGGATTACCATAGACTAGCATGAAGGCGCATGTGACCGAGTAGGCCCATGCGACGACTGAATATACGTGGGCTGTGCGGACACTTGTGCGATGGCGACGGGTGTGTGTGTGTGTTCGTGCTCCTGTCACCGGTTCGTCAGTCTCAGTGCGATGGATACGCCGGTGACCGACCAGGCCACTGCGTGAAGTGCATGCTCAATGGCAGGATGGACAAGATTGGTTGGCAGCTACTTAGTCGGATACAGTCGTGATATCGCAGTTTTGGACGCGCTGTGGATGGGGACTTTGTAGTGCGGATGATGGGAGAATTGTCCAGAGTGCAAGATTGGCTTGGCGTGTCGTCGTTGTGGTGAATTTCGCTGTTGTGGATGCGCATGTGATCGGATAGGCCCATGCGGTGACTGAGTGTGCTTGCTCAATGCGACAGTACAGGTGGATGCGAGGAGTGCATGTGAGGACTCATGATACTGGTTCGCCCGCCTCTGCACAATGGATTCGCAAGTGACCGACCAGGCCGATGCGTGATGTAAAGGTACGATCGAAATGAGGACAGGTTAATACCGAATCTACATTGCCAGTTCTGAGTGAGCTTATGGTGAGGCTGGTGACTGGTGCGACGTCGGGAGTGATCTCGCCGGTGGTGGGAGTGAGAGGATTGGTAGTCGACGTCACCGTCGCCGTTGGGGTTGTGGCGGAGCTTATGGTGATGGTGGTCGACGGCGCGGTGGTGGTGGGGCATCAGGAGTGTGGTCACCGGTGGCGGGAGTGGTTACTGTCGTGGGGGTTGAGGCAGGGGTGATGATGGGACGTTCCTGGAGGCAAGGGGTGAGGTTGTCGTTGCATTTGGTCGGAGATGCCCGACAAGGCCGGTCCGCGGGCGAATTGTTCATTGACAAACACCGATGCCATACCAAAGTACCGGAGACAGACAAAACCAGAATCCACAGCCGCACCAATAGGAAGAGCCCTATGAATTAACTTCGACTTTGTGCAGGTCGCACTTTGACAATGGACGGAAAACGCGATGGTAAAAATGTCGGTCGGTCAGTAAAGTTGTTTAAATGATTCCCTTTTTCTTTGAAACCTGACTTTCCTTAGTTGGAACGTTTCTTTTGAAGGGCAGTATTTCAAAAGATTTCGAAGTATGCAGATAGTGCCACTCTGAAGTTTGGAAAATTCAGAAGATGCTTCATTCAAAGCTAAACTTTGTTAAAGTTTGAAATGATTAACAGAAAACAAGTTTCCGATACTCTCTGTCAATCTCCTGTTGCTGCATAACATGAAAAATAAATACAAACATGCATCGATATATCCAGCTTTTTAAAAAATCTCCACTTTCGTCTCACTTATATGCGATTGGCATTTTCTATATTATCTTGTCTTCGATGACTGGTACTCCACATCATGCAGCCATGTAAAAGAAGGCGGAAACATGATGTCCTCGAAAAAGCGTAGACGGAAATAACAAAACCTGATGATTCTGCGAACCGCACGCGTATACAACGCCTTTTAAGGTTCTCCTAACTCAGATCCCTTGTTTATAATGCTAATAGTCATACAGCGCTTAGTCTTTGGGCGGCGCTTTAAAGTTTGTTTACAGCGATCCTAATAAATTTTGACTTTTGGGCTGACAAACTAGTAACTCCAACTCCCCCTTCACTGTTAATCTAGATGGACCTAACCCCTTTTCGGACCAAAAGCACGAGATATTAATCCATCTCATGATGCAATTATCTGTCCCCGTACAAAAAACGCTACCGCTAAAAGTAATAAGTATGCTGAAGTATTTACCTGTGAAGTAATGTGACTATATTCAACTACAAGGATAGGTTGGCGTTTCATCAAAGTTGCCATGGCACTGTACTGCTTGCCTAGCAGAGGCCTTTCTTTGCACTTTCTTTACTGATCACCAATAGCGTTTCCTTGTTTTAAAT
>CACRXP010001143.1:76887-102281 GCA_902702965.1 Spirometra erinaceieuropaei | reverse complement strand
TTAACCTGTTGCTGTTCACGCAGGAGACGGAGGGTCGGTTTTTTAAATTTGTAGGCTCCTCAGACAATCCATGCCACAAGCTGGAACCCCAAACCGTCAGTCATCCTCTTCGATGCTTATAGGACGATCGTCATGAGGACCAGTGGGAAGAATAATGACGTCTGAGGCACGAACGAGATCATTCACGAAGGACACTCACAACTTTCGGCAAGATCCTATTTCGTAGCCGTACCTGTTAGGGGTAGGGGTTAAGGTCAAGGGGGTGGGGTTAGGGTTAGGCTGGGGCTTGTCTACTGCAGATACAGCTAAGATATAAGATTCGACCCTATTTTTGAGGAGTTCGGTAAAGAGAACGCTGAGATAAAATCTCCCAGCAAACGCAAAATCTTAAACCTTTAACGACCGACCAATGAAAACCTACCTGAAGGCAACGAAATCATGGAAGGTAGGAACATTGGGGTCAGCAATATACAAAACTCAACGGACATACTTCCAGTGTGATAAAACTCGGTGAAGAAGACCGATCCGTCTAGAAGAATCGTAACGAATCTTTCTGAAAGCAGTTACGTGGGCTGAGCATTTCACACATTTCCGTTGTCAATGCCAAGGTCACTTTCCATGGTGTAGGATCTAACAAAGCGACAAGAATTGACGTGACACACCCAAACCTCTCCGTCCTAATTTTATAGCTGAACTCTACAAAGGTCTTAATCTCTTTTGACACTACCTCATTATACCATCGACCTGAAGGAGGACTTACATTCGCCCGGCATCGATGACCAGCACGGGCCGTAATATGCCCACAGACTGTGGTCCCCTCGATCTGAATTTTTTGTAGCTAACGCGAAAAAATGAATGTTTTACGATCGCTTGCGCCTCCATCTGGGCGCCTTTCCAGGCAAAGTAACTGTGCCGGAGAAATTGGTGGATTAACCTCGATGAGTGTGGCCGCGCACAAAGCGGTCGTGCGAAGAAATGATGGCGATAACAGCCAATCTGCTACACCATGACCTCCACTCTACGTATCCAGTGTTCAGGCCTCCCCCGGCGGCGAGTGCACGGGGGAACAGTGCTTCAGTGCCTCTACATCGATAAACCAACAGACCTGATAATTATCATGTCAATGGCCAGCCCTGGTGATGAAAGCACGGCAATCAGCGACCCTAGTGCGAACGGTCATTTGAGATGAATGAGACGATGATAACCTCGTGGTCGCGTGACAACCGTGCGCCCACTACCCTTACAAGTTGTCACCTCCAGTGCTGGCTTCGGGTCGGTGACCAAGACGCCAGACAAATAAATTTCGTATTCAAACGTTTGGTATTTTGGTAAGATGTGGTTTTGTAGCCGCACCTGATGGACACAATACTGTTGACGTTGGGGTTAAGGGTTAGGCGTTGTGATTAGGAATAAGGGTTAGGGGTTATTGTTAAGCGTTGGGTTTAGGGTTTAGGATTAGAGGTTATAGTTAGGAGTTAGGGATTGGCGCAGTTATTTCTCAACCACTCAAAGTACAACCGCGCACTCCCAACAGCTTTTCTTCTGCATACAACTACTTGACCTCGTCGATTGTGCGTTCTCCGGCCCCACCCGTGAAAACCCCTATTAACACCCGCCCCATGTTACAGGCGGCTGGGGTTTGCTTACTTCAGGTGGGGCTACATAACCCCATCCGACCGATATTTTTCTTTAGTGTGCCGTGTCGTCTTCTTACGAAAATTCAAGGCAATCAACTACCACGCTCGAGACCCGAAAGGACTTGCAGTTGATATATATGGTTAAACACTACAACCCATCCGACCAAGAAGTTTCTACAAGTCGCCTGTGACCTAAAACTGATATGTCGCAGGCCCATTGGTATTCCCTGAAAGAAGCTAAAGTAATACAAGCGTTGCTTGAAAGCTGCCAAATATGGATTAGGACTGTGATCATGCAACTATTCGCAGTACTTACAAAGTGATGGCTATAGCATCCGCGGACGATATCGTTGTTGCCAGGATAATATAGGTTTATGGATAAACCGGGAGTCTGTCAAACCTGGACTGAGTATGTGCTTCGCGTTTTAGTGAGGGCAACGTGAAAGAAGCTGTTCTCCTGAAAAGTGGCCTCCGATGATTTACATTCCGTACAAGTTGATAAAGGCTCTGACTCTGAAGGGCCCCTCGGCCTTCTCACTGTCAACCTCCAGCACTAAAAAGGACGAAGAGTGTATTCTGAAGAGCAGAGATCAAACCGCTATGTCAGTTATTTTGGCAAATACGCCCCGAAACTTGTCCAAAACTCCCCGTCCCTGAGTAGAAACTTGAGGTTTCTTTACCAAAGAGGCACTCCCGTAAGGCACAACGGGACGAGTGAGTTCCGTAAACAAACGATTGGTGAGCGTCCATCTACCATTGTACATTTCCGATCGCAACCGACAAGACTGCGAGCGTGTGGCTCAGTACTTAGAGGCGTTGGACTTCTAAATAACAGGTCGTGGGATCGAGCTCAAGGTGTTCCACACTTGGCTGACGACGACTAGTAAGCCAGAAATGGTCATTCCAGTCTCCCTTGCCTTCGTCATTAATATCATTCTGTCAATCCATTGTGGGTTCAATGTAGCCACTACACAACGTGCAACATGCGTCGGCACCCCCAGAGAGCACAATCACATGAAAGCGTTTAACTCTCTGCTATACGCTTCGGCTTCTCTTACCAGATCGATTTAGTGGCAATGAAGGCCTTGCCTCTTAACATAGGAGATAAATTGCGGGATTTTTAGTACTGCGGCTACATGTTAAGTCGGACTCGTGAATTTTCCACAGTCTGTCCATGGCCGACTACTTGCCATTGCAGCGGATTTAAGGCTCGCAGACTCACTGAAATAGCGGAGGAACGGTCTCGCAGTTGACTAGTGCCAAGGCCTCCACCAAGCAAGTAACAGCGAGAATAAACGAACCTCTGGACGTACGACAGAATCTCCTGGCCACGATATGCTGGTATCAAGCTGTTTATTGGAAAAAATGATCGAAGTATCACAGGATGCTCGGATTACCTGTGAAGGGTTTGCAAATAATCACTGGACAGGGATAATGGGAAAATGCCCTTAGTAACTGATTACGCGGTGGTCACAATCCGCGCTTCTACAGTTGGAAAAAAGAACCCAGTTTTCGAAGCAGAGACCGCTGAGTGCACACTCACGCGATGCCCCGTTCACCGCTGTGTCCTGGACCGGCACGTCAACGTGTGCAAGATGACTCCTGACTCCCACAATTAGCTACAGTGCATGACCGATCTCATGAAATGTTGGGCAAAATTCTGAAATATGTTTTCGATTAGGAAGGCTTGCTTAGGTGGGGTTGCAATATTGATTAGTATGCAGCCTAATCCTATAGCATTTCGGACTCACCAGGATGTCGGCTACTTAAGTAGCATTCACTTTTTGTATTGATTTTCGATGGTCTTGCAAATTCAAATATATTTTATAGAAAACGTGCGCAAAATATGCTTTCTTTTACTCGTTCGGTAGAAAATCACACTGTCTTCATATTTTGTACCCGAAGAAAGTGTATATTTAGGTTTTAAAAAAGTTTCTAACTATGAGATTTTCAAGACCGTGCGATGTCCATATATACAAGATCGTATATGTCCGTTTGCCAAGGTTTCTCATGAAATTTACAACACAGTCCAGATCCATTGCAAAATTTTATGAACTCTCTATGATATCTTCTCAAAGGCATGGAGGAATACATGATTTCGCTTACGCGGAAAGCATGCACCTTGTAAACTGAAATCGCTAAACGCTAGTGCAATGGCAGATCTAGCTCAAAATTATTCGGGAATCGGAAAGCTTTTTAAAAGCTAAATATAAACGTTCTTCGGGTACAAAATATGAAGACAGTGTGATTTTCTACCGAACGAGTAAAAAAAGGCATATTTTGTGCACGTTTTCTATAAAATATATTTGAATTTGCAAGACCATCGAAAATCAATACGAAAAGTGAATGCTAATTAAGTAGCCGGCATTCTGGTGAGTCCGAAATGCTATAGGATTAGGCTGCATACTAATCAATATTGCAACCCCACCTAAGCATGCCTTCCTAATCGAAAACACATTTCATAATTTTGCCCAACATTTCATGAGATCGGCCACGCACTGTAATTATCCAGGAGCAGTGTTAGAGGCTTGTTAGCATTACCCAGTTGCCCAAAGCTTTTCATTCGGCAGCGCTCAAAACCTCGCCCGACTACAACCTAAATCACCCTGTAAGACGTCAAGTAGTCGACAGGATACAAAACTCACCACTAACTCTCTCTCCTTCCTCCTCACTGCCACGATCGATCTCACAGTTAACCGAAAGCCTCTCCAACTTATGCTCTGTCTGCTGTCAGGACGCGTCGTGCAGTGGGCGGAGTGTTTGGAGTGACCGTTTCAAAGCCTGAATTCTCAACCAAGTACATTGACACGTTGCCTATCACAAACTCCCTGCTCGTATTCACCCTCGACTCCCTACATTGCTAAAGCTTTCTGCGGATGACAAAACTAACAAAAGCGAGGACGGAGCAACAATCAGCCCCTAGATCTTGAATAGCCAATAAGCGGACCTGACTGATGCCTGGTGATCGAGGGTTTGAGTGGCATACGTTTGCACAACAACCATGTCATGTGTAAACTGAAACCCCAGCGGTCGCTTGTAGGTCACGCAAATAAAACTTTCATCACAACTATCAATGATAATTCTTCTTAGTGAGAATTTGTTCGGATCATGTCATATGGTGTCCGCAAGTTCAGTCTCATAATGACAGTTTGTCCCTATCATCCCTGGGTACGATTTTATTCGAACTCGTCTATGCTTGAATCAGCGGGTATCGATGACGTTTTACTAATTCCAGATTGCAAAGATGGCTGATGTCCACTGTTTCTACCTTAATGATTGGAGAACGAGTTGCTATCCATTGAACCTGTTTTGACTCAGGTTGCCAACTGTTATGCACAACGAGCATTGATTTGATGAAAACTTGGGATAGAAATAAGCTAAATTTGTCTACATGTAGGTTGTATAACGCAAAGCACAATTTCTCATACTAATGATTTCGCCTAATGATGCCAATTTCGCGCCAAAAAACTACCCTTAGCTTCAGATAATGAGAGGTCTGAGGTTCATGTGAATTTGTGCTGAGTAAGGGTAAGGCATTGTTTCAGGTTTCTCTTGATGTAATTGTTTGTGGGATCGAAAATTTCGAGAAGTGTATAAAAACGCTCGATGAACGAGCTGCCTTGTCTTCACTAGTAATTTGAAGCTCGTCTCCTTCCACCTATGGCTTAACTCGTCCAAATTTCCCACACGAATCTTCACTTTCGCTTTTTTCCAAAACACCTTCTTTTAGCAAACAGAATTTTAGCGCAAGTATTTTGCACCAATTTTTAGACGGACGCTTGTATGAGACATGTCCTCTACAAGGTCATAAGTAGCTCGTTGTCTAATGGATAAATATTAATTTTATGAAACCGAAACGACTCTGACTGACAGGACCGTTAACTGTGTAGTTGAAACTTTTTCAGAAACATACTCGAAGAATTGGAACCCGTAGTGCCCTATCTCCTAGTGCTCATACCCTTGGATGGATATGCGGCAAGTGTCCATTTGTTTGACTACTAAATCAGTATAGATACTACTTATTTGGTGAGCGTTTTACATACGTTCTTACTATGTATTAACTGTAACATATTGTTTTCATATAACCCGAGTTTTGTAGTTCTCCAGAATTTTAAAACCAACTTGGTGAGGAAAGTTCTAAAGCCTAATTTCTAAAAACCCAGGTTGAACTTGCATTGCAACAAGTAAATTGGCCCGGAGCTGCTACAGCATCAGTTTACCCTAGACTGAGAGAACATCTCCATGTGTGCGATTGTGAGCATATTGTATCTTCTTGCCTACTTTCTTATGTGACCGTTTGTCAAGAAGCACACTATCTGCGCATTGTCTAACTACGAAATTAGCATTATTGCTGCAAGCATTTGATTGCACTTCAGCGTTTCGACGAAGGTAGTGGGTAGTAACAGTTATATTAGATGGGATTTAAAAATCCCTTTATTTTCTCAGTTTTGTTTTTTTCGAGTCAGCTACGATGTCCTCGAATGTAACAGGACCCAGCGTTGGACCCACGGCCCTGTCAATCCCAAACCCAGAAATGCCCTTAATCATTCACCGCATTTTTTTTCCTACCAGGCTCATATCAGCGGTGTCCTACGTGGCTGTGGTCTGCAAGCCCGAGGAGCAGTCAGTATCCTGGTTTCTTACTATGGCGTCTGCACCCCTCTGTATTTTATTCTTGGCTTTATGCTGCATATGGGCATCACTGGTAAGCGCAAAAGGTGTAAGCTTATTCCCACTGAAGGCTTATGGCTTGCCCTGATCATCACCCTGGCTTTCCTTTCCTTCATCTTCCTCATAATGAGCAACTGTTTGAATTGGAATGCTCAGGCTACTAAAGTGAGTCTTTTCACTCCTGTTAATTTTAAATAAAACACCTCGTCCTCTTTAAGGTGCAAGCTGTAATTGGAAATGCCATCGAATCCGCTATATTCGAAAGGACCCTTGGTAGACCCTCAGAAATGGCCCGTAACTTGGAGCACTGAGGAATGTTAAAAGTTATCACCCTTTGTAGCTCTCCTTCGAAGGCGTCTGCTCAGTCAGCCGCCCCAAAATATCTCTGTGATATTAGAGAATTCGGAAGCCAATGTAGCACGGTCGATCGAACCGACGAATGAGAGGAGTCTTTATTCCTACACAACGAATACCAACCTTGTGATGCGCTCGTCCTTTATACCAATGCATGGACCCGCGCCGATGGTTTTGCCTCTTCCAACCAGGTACGTTACTGCTTTGAACGCACCATGTTTGCAATTTTTTTTATTTACTTACCCCGAGCAGTCTAGATAGTGAAAAAGGACCTATTTGGCATATTTCATTGACAGCGCTTACCCCCGTTATGCTTTTAAGAAGGGAATTTCTCCTAGATCGAATTCCACAACCCTCAATTTCAAATCTCAGTCGCTTATTATTGATTCCCTGTTAACACATGTCCCCACCGTAAGAGCTCAGGCAGACTAAGATGGTCAGGAATATGGCCCAGTTCAAGGAGTTGCTCATCTTAATCTGACTGATTTCACAGTAGAGATGCATCGTCCTTATAAGCAATCTTACGAGTAAGCTAGTGCCCGTTATTTGTTTTTTGGAGGTTAGAGATGAACGGGAAAGTGCTCGAAAGCCCAACTGCAGGCCCGTCCCTTATCGTCCATATGGCGGGATCACTGACTGGCATTTCGGCATATTGCTCCACCCACCATCCTCCTCCCAAAAACAAATGACGGAGAGAATTATACTTGTGTAACTGACTCTAGGCAGTTATCGACGCCAGGAACGTGCCGCTTTTATTGATACTGTGAAAAACGTATAGTGTGATTAATCAGTTGGGCTGAAAGTAATGGACGAACGAGTCCTTTTACTGGGCCCTGGCCCCGTTTAGCCCAATTTGGCCCACCCTTCAGGGCAAAACATGTTTTGGCAGGGTTGTCCACCTGCTTTCATTAGTGCTTTTTTGAGGGAAAACGTATTATTTTAAGATATCCTGATGATCTATTTTTCCCAAAAATATTCCGATAGGAAGACTTCCTTGCACGCGACATCGTGTATGCTAATTTCCAGCGGTTATTTTTGGCTCTATCCTGCCAAAGATACATTTGAAACTACCATTTCTTTTCAGGGACCTTTATACCTGCATATTTTTTTTTGAAAAAACCTCATCCGGTTTGGATAAATGCATCTCAGGGCGGGAGTTCAGAGACGGAAGAATTTAGGCTTTAGAATTTGGCAGTATGGAAGGTTTTTGGACTGGAGTGCGACCCGAAAACTGGCAACTGCTGGAAGTTGTCGTGCAACAAATTGCCCTCGAGTTTTTGACTAATTAATCTCGGGCCACGAGGGGAGTACATACAGTTTACCCCCTCACTCCTACCCTGTGTTCCTAAAGTAATGTAATGGAACTCTTAACACCGGCTTCGTTAAAACAACCAGCGCGCCTTGGAACAGGTAAATCGAAAATGATCACGAGATTCAGCTTGGCGTACATAGTAGTTACTGGCCTCTTCGTGGACGCCATTGAAAAATTGCTGGAAGTCTACGCGATGCAACAGATAAGAAGTCCTTCCGACGGAGCCTTCAAGCCGCAGCGAGGTTGCGGTCATGCAGTCAGGCTGCCCAGTTTTGCACGCAAAATAAATGCATCCAGATCCTGCAATTACCGCAGTGTAAAATGCATTAGCCAAAGGCATGCAAATAAGCTGATTCTGGACAAGTGTCTACAACTATCTGCTTGCAGTGACCCTGCTACCACTGAGAATCCCAGCACGATAGCTCTACGAACTGCCCGCATCGAAAGAAATAACTAAACACATCGTAACCATTTACTCAGACAAAACACTCGTCTCCTAACAAAAATCGCTGATTTTTGTCGCACACAAAATTTGTGAGTCTATGGCAATGCAGCTAGGGACAATCTCCTGCATGAATCATGACTTTGTGCTTATAAGCTTATTAGGAGTTTATATTCATTAATTGCTGTCATCCACCGATATAAGCTCTCCTTTAATGCAGTTATTGGAAGCCAAGGTTTCTACGCAGCACTGTTTGCTTCCTTTAAGTGCGCACAAGACCGTACTTCTAAGGTATGTTAGGCGTTATATCGACTGCAATGCCGACCCTTTAAAACGGTGATAAAAAGAGCACTTTTCTTACACTTTAATGAATGACCGGCAGTGCCAAAGTCACCCACTTTTAACGCATTTGCTGCGGTATTTAATGTGACAGTTCGACCGTCGTAGTCGACGATGTCCACCGTGTGCCTACAGCATGGTGGACGCGGGAACAGTGACTTGTGCTTGAACTAGGTTATAGTGATGGTAGACTTGCTCTGCACCTACCGCGCCCCCTCCTCCCCCACCTGGCTCCGTGCCATGAACAGGTTAGTGAGACCAGAGGCGGGAGAAGTTGCAAGTGAAAGTCATGGCGTAAACCCGCACCTAGGCCTACCAGCACACCCACTGCTCCACAACGAACATTGATCAGGATTTTATAACAAAAATGGGGGAGACGGCTGGGATTCATATTGGCGCGGTGTAAGCCAGTAAATGCACCTGTTGACATTTATTATGGATGCGCAGTCCTGACAACGTCTGTCGGACTCCAGTCCAGCCCCTGTGTCCGTCCAGCGCATCTACTCCGTGGCTCGTTTTAGGGGGCGAAGGTACGTGACACACGCTCAAGTTGGCAAACTATGATGTTGTGTGGAGACAGAGGAGTATTGTTTCCCACGCTCCGCGAATATTTGTGTCGAGAGCATCAATCAACGCCTTGTTTTGTCGCTGAGGAAGTAGGAAAAATTTCTGGGTGTCATACTGCCGACCTAGTTCCGATCCTTATTCAAATGTAAAAAATGACGTCCTCTTTCAAGTTTTTCCAAAGGATAAACGTAAGGCAGTAGCTGATGGATTTCAGCTCAAATATTCATATCAAACTTCGGACCGTGCCTGAAAAGGTCTGTTTCAAAAGATTGACTCCAAGTTCGAGCATTAGTTTCCTCGGAAATTAAGCAAGGCAAGTTGAAACTGGAGTTCATGTACCAGAAAGCACACAAAGAAAG
The DNA here is from genome assembly GCA_902702965.1 of Spirometra erinaceieuropaei. NCBI lineage: Eukaryota > Metazoa > Platyhelminthes > Cestoda > Diphyllobothriidea > Diphyllobothriidae > Spirometra > Spirometra erinaceieuropaei. The sequence continues at coordinate 92,600 of CACRXP010001143.1, read as the reverse complement.
CTGGGGGACCCATTGACGAGCCGAACCCCTCGCAACTGCGTCAGGCAGCGGCATAAGATCGGCGAAATACGCATGTCTGGGCTTTAAGCTCATACATAGGTTTTTAGTACGGTGAATAATTATACAAGTCTATACTACTGGCTGCTTGTTAGCGGTTTGTGAATATTTGGTGGTTATTACACAGAAGCTGATGAATTTCAGCTGAAATATTCATATCAAACTTCGGACCGTGCCTGAAATGGTCTGCTTCGAAAGATTTACTCCAAGTTCGCGCATCAGTTTCCTCGGAAATTAAACAAGGCAAACGTTAGGCTGTTTGCCGCATATTTCTCAGACACGCGTAAAGCGTTTCTCTCGGATAAACTATATTTTAGTGGGTCAGTTACGCTGTGGGAACTGCAATGCTTTTTATTTTTTTCAAAAGAAAAATTTAAAAATACAGCAACTTAAGGTAAGGGCAACTTTCTATGAGCATCCTGTCGAGTGTCAGTCACATTCACAATGAGAATGAAAGTGTGGTTGAAGTGATAGAACGGACTGCTTTCTTCATGTTCATTAGGGTGCATGTTGATAACTCCTCTAAAATTTATGTGCATTACGTTACCTCGCAGTAAATATCCACACCTCAATATTTGGCAATTGCTGTTGTTCCTTCCTACCGGTTTCTCGTTATACGTGGTTCACAAACTGCCTCAATTTTGCGAGTTACGGTTTATTTAAATATGTCTTATTTACTGGAAGTAAGTTTTAGTTATTTTTCAGGCAGAAGAAGAATTTCAACGAAAAGCTACTTGTTTTTATGCATTCATAATATTTCCCCTCCGCGGTGAAGTCCCACCCGTAAAACCCCTATTACCACCATCCCCGTATTATAGAGACCTGGGGCTACTAGTTGCGATATGGGGTTGCACAACCTACCATTGCCATAAAATGTTGCAACGGATGTGGAGTATGTTGTATACTTAGTGAGGAGCCTATCAAACAGACAGATGGGGTTCTATTCGAATGGACCTTGCACGGTCTTATAGAATCTCATAATTAGAAACCTTCTAAAAGCCAATAGATGCCATTTCTTTGGGTACAGAATTTAAAGAAGGCTCGAATTGCTATTAAATGAATGCGAGAAAAAATTTTTATGGGAGTTTTCTATAGGATACATTTGACTATATGAGGACATAGAAAATCGATGGAAAAAATGCATACTACGTAATTAGTCATCTTTTACTTAGTGCAGTTTTTATAGGCGGTCGAAAAAAGTGAATCCAAAAGCCAACACCCTGACGTGTCTGAAATGTCACGGGACTATGCCATAAGATAATCAATGATACGACCGCACCTAAATAATCTTTCCCAGTCGAAAACGCATCTCAAAATTTCGATTGACATTTCTTGAGATCGGTCACCGACTGTATGTTTGGATTTGAACGTTGAACAAAACGCAGCAGTTGTGCAATGTAATAAACACCGACACGAACTTTGTGTAAAGGCAGGCTAGTTGATTTATTTTTCTCCTAGAACGAAGCCGCACGTGACTAAAGATAGTAAAATCATGATTACACCACCCATTGGATATCTTAGAAAGGCAATTTATGTTGCTCCACTTTATCAGGATACTCTGTTTTTATTCGACTGCAGGGTATCTCGACGTAAATTCAAAAAGATCTTGCTACTCCGATTCGCCATCCTCGTGGTCTGTCTCCTCTTCTTAATTGGATCAATCTTGACCCGCATTTTTATTCCTGCGCTTTTTCCGGTGTGGTTTCCACAAGACGAAAGGAACAAAACTCTGGCTTCGATGCATAATTAATTTTTGAGTCTTATCTTCATCTACATCCGTTTCAAAAGTGTCCTTGTTAATAAACTTGTTACATCGTTAGCCTGATTTTGTGTCTGTCGATTGAAAACCAGTCAATTTAAAAAATGCACGAATGATCTAGAATGAGAAATCGAGGTGGTGAGGACAGAATCGCGCAGTCGAGAACAGAGAAACATATCGATTTTTTGGTCTTCACTTGCGGACTTGAAAAACGACTAACCAATTCAGCGGCCGAAAGTTCACATCTGCCGCCTCAAAGCCACATTAAATCCTTTCCGTATGATGTAAAACATTCGTTATACTGAGCATATTGATTTCAATGTCACCCCGTATACTATAAAGAAAACCCTATTCTGAATTGTGATAAGACTATCAAGATCGGCATTCAGAAAGTAATTGTCGTTAGTTGCCGTCAAAAGATCTAAGAGAAAAATGTTTTTTTAAATAAATATCTTATCAACAAAGTACTTATTGGAAGAATAGCATTACCGAAAAAGACAAGGGAAACTGGAATGGCCATTTCCGGCTTATTAACCATAGTCGGCCAATCATACCCAACCCCGAAGTGTGAAACACCCGAGGCTCGATCCCGCGACCTGTTGGTTAGAAGTCCAACGCCCCTAACCACTTAGCCGTGGGCTCGTTGTCCTTTCGGTTGCGATCGAACATATAACATGATAGGTAATATTATTCTGCCTATAGTACGCGCCGCTGTGTGGCTGCTGGTTGGGCTCGTGGGAGGGCCCTCAAGGCACAACGGGACGAGTGAGTTCTGTAAAAGCGATCGGTGAGCGCCCCTCTACCACTGACTGCGTACACCCTTGGCTGGAAATTGGGTTTCGCCTCTTGGCCGCGGGAACGGAGCTCGTGATAGCAGGAGGGTATGTCCTATCTTATTTAGGTGGGTGTGGTTCGTAGCGGTTTGCCTGGATATAGGTAGCGAAAGGCGTTAAGCGGGTTTCGAAATTCACTAACGTTATTGCTGTTAAAGTTGCTCGTATCGGGCTCATAGTTAGGGCTGGGGTTGTCAGGCTTGTGTCATGGTTTGAGCATGGTGTTGAGGCTGGGGTTGAGGTTCTAAGGCTTGGGTTAAGGTTATGTTTACATTTGAGTTTTTCTTAAATTCTTACGAGCTAATGGTTAGGGTTACCCACTACAGGCATGATGACGACTGAAATAAGTGTTGTAGGTAACTAAAGTTTCCTCAGGAGACTTGCATACCATACCCTTGCTTGACTTTGTAAGCCATCATTTTAGATGTCTGCGAAATCAGTAGTGAGTGCACACCGATCTACTAGATTCGCGGAGCAAACAAGCGCCGTATTAGGGGCAAGTGTCACGAACAGACAACCAACTACCAGCACGAATTCCGTCAAGTTATAATTCCCGATGGGAGCAACAACAGAGAATGCAGGTAGATTGATAAAGTGCCGTTTTCAGTTAATTGTGCCTTCATCCAGCCAAACATAACCTTGACTACCAAATGAGATCAAAAACACACACACACACACGCTCGTGCATGACGCAGATGGCGTCTAGCAGATGGGTCAAAAGTACCTCACCAAACCATAGTCCGTCATCGTCTCACCCCCTGTCATTATCTGCCACTGCGAATCGGGTATTTGATCAGTCAGAAATTGGCGCACACCGATCCCTTGGATTCCTGAAGCAAACGGGCCTCGTATGGGGTAGAAAATGTCACAAACAGATAAGCAATTACCAGTTCGAATTCGGCCAAATTAGTATAGCAGTTCTGCATTAATCTATTCGTGTTCTCTGTCACTTCCCCTGCCTGGAACCTACGAAAACTGGCTTTGCCAGTTGTTCTCCGGAGGATGCAAACAACTCTAGGACAAATTAGCAAGACGCCGGAAAGGTTTAATGGCGGCTGCAGTCTCTGCTACACATCACACACTTCATCAAGCATGTCCTATGTAAAAGAAAGTTCCTCTAATTACTGCGAATTATCATGTTCCCGTCTTCTGCATTTATCGAGAGATCACTGTCAGAGTAAACATATTATCCGTTTTTACTCTTCACAAATACGCGGTATAGCTTGCAACCCCAGTAAATGTTTAAGACCGGATTGGGAATAGGCATGCATTGCGGACGGAAGGGAACGAAGCATATGCCAATTACTTTGGTAAAACTGGTGCGCAGGACCACAAGAACTTGCAGGAACGAAGATAAAATGTCTTCTGTGGCTTTTATTTCGCCCTCGACTTGGGTCAGTAAGGTGCCTGAATTTCGCACTCGCTACAGGAGTCGTGGCATTCGATAGTTAACTCAGTCATCAAACATGCGGGTTTGACAGACACTTATCAGGCACTACGCAACCAAGACTGCTTCCTGGGACTCGTCTCTTCGCTTCTATTGGCACTATGCAACCAAATCAGAAACACAGTTCAGTATCATTCTCGGAAGGCTGGTGTCAACTGCACATTTCCTTTACTTCTAATGACTGGCTCGTGCGATCATTCAAAACGTCAAGCAAATAAACAGCTCGTTCCAGGGAGTTTTCCCACCTTTATCTTCGACTGTACTTCCTGATCATTAGGTATTTTCTCTCATTCGGAATGTCCAGAGGTGAGTTCGACCGTTGCAGACGATGACTTGCATCAGCGCCCACGAGGTGAGCCCAGCAATTATTTCAGGTTAAAATTTGCTTGCAGTGGGGCAGACGGAGGTTGCATCCGCATCACTCTATCTTCAAAACCGTTCACTTTGTCACACGGTGATAAGACGTAGCCGAAACGACCAGGTCTCTGTCCGCTCATTAGTTGACTGAGCTAAACAGGCTGTCTGCACGTGGCACACACGACCCAGTGCCTGGTCAACATGTAGCGGACTTCATTTCTCCACGTCTGCTGTACTGTTTTCTTCCTTGAATAGAAGGTGAGGCCGGTTTTGGTGTTCACTCATAGATTGGTGATTGAGGATAACCCGAGTTCAGAAGATGAAGATGCGATCACTGGGACAAGAAGTTTATTTGCCTGACGTTTCGGATTCTCACTCGAACCTATCATCAGAGACATTCGCAGATAGAGGTGAAGGTGGCACCAGGAGTGCAGTATTTATAGCACGTGGCTGCCGTGGGACCGTATGCGCACTGCAATTAACAGTTCTCACAATCGCCGCTGGGGTCGTAATTGATGCGGCGGTGGCTTGGCGGTCCGAGTCCGAGTTGTTAATTGCCGCGATTTCGTCATCCGTGCTCGATGCTGGTGTGACGATTGCTCGGCAAACTGGCTCACTGTCACCGTGATAATTGCTCACCCGCGCCCTCCCCACGTGACTGATTCTCCTGCCCAGGGAAAATCGCAATACGGAATAGGCCACCGGGAGGTCATTGTGTTTGTTGATGGATTGCGGGCCTGAGAACCATGACTCGAGCAGCTCGCGGCTCACGCGGTTGTCACCCCTTGCGAGGATTTCGGCCTCTTGAAATTTGAAATTATGGCCGGGTCCCGTCGAGTGTGCCGCCATCTGAGAGTTAGCGTCTCCCCGCCTCACTGCTGCTGCGTGCTCGGCAAGTCGCGTACGGAGTAATCTCCCAGTTTCTCCGACATAATTGCTTTGTCCGCAACTACACCAGATCCGGTAAACGACTCCAGACGTTTCCTGCCGTGGCAGCGGGTCTTTTGGCCTCATTACTTGGCGTCTAATGGTTGCTTCCGGCCTGTGTGCAACCCCAACTCCAAGTGGAGTGAGAAGACGACTGACGGCTTCCGAGACGTTCTTCACGTACGGAAGAGCCTGCCAAAATTTGGGGCTAGTTGGATTTGGTCTCTGGTGTCCTTTTCGTATGCACTGGTTGACAAAGTTGCGCGGGTAGCCATTGGCTCTCATTACCCGTCGAAGATATTGTAATTCAGCAACCTTGTCTTCCATTTCACTGCAGTGCGTCTCAACACGCCGGTATAGCGCCCTTACGCAACTGCGTTTGTGACTGATCGGGTGGTTGCTATTGAAGTTCAGTATTTGCGTCGTATTTGTCGCTTTCCTGAACACTTTGGTTTTTAGGCCACCACAATCTTTGCGGCAGACGAGGACATCCAGGAAGGCCAGCTGATTGTTTTCCTCCTCCTCCATCGTAAATTGAATGTCCGGGAAGACGGCGTTGAGTTGTTTTTTGAAAGTCAGCACCTGATCCCGTTCGATGACGACGAAGGTGTCATCCACATACCGAGCCCAGAATTTCGGTCTGTGGTGTCGGAAAACCAGCGACTCCAGCCGTTGAAGGACCGCCTCGGCTATGAGTCCCGAAATCGGCGAACCCATTGGCGTTCCCTTCACCTGCTCGTAGATTGTTCCGTCGAATGTAAAGTACGTCTTGAGACAGAACTTCAGGAGCTGGATGATTTGGGCGTGTCCGAGGCGATTCTCCGTTTCGTCGTACTTCTCTCGTAGGAGTAGTTCGATTGTCTCGACTGCCAGGTCCTGCGGGATAGAAGTAAAAAGGGACGTGACATCAAAGGAAACCATGATATCGCTTGGCAGGAGACTTACTCCTTTAAGTTTCTCCAACGCTCCAGGATCTACGACTTATTCGGCAGCAGGATTGCGCAGTCTTGGATTATCAGATACGCGGTCCCATGGTTTGGGGTTCCGTAGACTGCCAAAATATCAACGAAGAAATTCTTAATCGCACCACAGTCAGCGTCTCCTGGAATTTATTTAGCATTGGACGATCGTTCCACATCTTCCGCAGTCTCTGGTGCAGTAGGCTTCGGCGGTGTAAAAAGTCCGTTACATTGCTGTCCGTACTTTTGTTGGCATAGGTCTTGCGTAGATTGCTCTCTCAAAAAAGCAAGTTTCTTTTTCGTTACCATCGAAACTGTCATGGGGCTGCGATGCGCTCGACTGAGGACTTCCAGAGCTTTGGCCTGAACGAGATCTCACAGTTCCAGCAAGTGGATCTTGGTGAAAGCCTTACCTTTCTGGAATTGTATTTGGTCCGATTCCCAAACCACAAGATTGCTAAACTCCAATCAGCGTTCAGCTGTAACCACTGTTGCAGTATTTAGTTTACTTAGTGTTCGTTTATCTTGAGATCGTGAGCGGAGTTGACCTCAAAACCCCACCTTACAAATGACAGGGTGGCTGTCCGTTCTGTAGCCCACATCGTCTCGGTCATTAGAACGTCTTGCTGGTCACGCCTTCTGAAGAGTATGCAGTGTTTAAGTTGCCAGTTATGCGAGCGAGGGTGCGCTCAAAGTTGCATCTTCAAATTTGGAAGACCAAAGAGTACGCTTGTCAGGGGAAGATTGTGTTCTGTGCTGGCCTACATGCCGTAGTTGTCAATGCCGTGGCAACCTAACAGTTGCTCGCAGGTGGCGTTGTGTCTGTGGACCTTTGAGTCAGTGAGGGTGGTCATTTTCGTCTCCTTCGCCACACTCGCAAGGAGGACGTACTAGATTAGACAGATTTTGTCTTTCGCATCGTTGTCGTGATTCGCCGTTGGAGAAGTTGATGCGACAGTTCACCCGCCGTTGCCGATTTTGCCACCGTCTGCTCCACGGCAGGGTTAAAGTAGGTTCGGAGACTTGCGCATGACTTAGTTTATAGTGATAGCAGACTTGCGCGACATCTCTTACACCCGTTTCCTTCCGCACCAGGGTTCCCTGGCCATACTGGAGGCGGGAGAGTACGCAGGTGGCTGACCCGGCCGTTGGTCAAATTCTTTACGATCTGGTCCATCCTCATAGCTCTAAACTAATTGTTGCGAAGTCTTTCCGCCCCGTGGACGTGACCTCGGTACGATGTCTGAGGTATAGACAGGTAGAAATCCAAAAACTGAGATAAGAATTGTCACCATCCTCTTTTCTACTAGTATCTTAACTATGGTAAATAAAGTTTAATCTCTCCCTCCCTCTCCTTCCCCCATTCCCCCTTTCGTAGAATTAAATTCTCTCTTCAGGGACCACACCACCTTCTTCCCATTAGTGTCATTTATTAACTAATTCAACATTGAAATGAACTCAACGGCCGCATGGGACCAAGTTATATCCTCTTAGCAATAAAGACCCGCCTTTTGACACTGAGGGTCAAGAGAGTAATTAAGTCCGTCTCGAAATGGTACTTCACCTGTTAATGATGTTGATTTCAACGAGGGATGGCTCCGCTCACCATCGATCGAAATGTACCACTCTGTGACCAGTTTACCTCCTTTGGAGCTTATTAATCCAAGTCGGTTCTCTTGAAACGTGTGCGCTCCGAGGAAAAGCGATGCAGTTGCCTGTCTCGGTTCACAAGCTGAACGCTTTAAAGTAGAACATTCTCTCAAAACTGCTTTATTCTTGTGAGCTCCCAACCGATTTGCGGTTCGAATACGTTGCCCACAACGAATAAGCGGCGGTCATTGAAGTAATTTCAAGGGTGAGGAAAGAGACACAACGTAACTGCTGAAAACTTTGAACCGGGATGAAATTACGAGATCATTGTTGACCGGGGGTATGACTGCGTGACAGTCCGCTACCACGGTCGCCAGTGTGACTGCTTAGTCATGCCTCATTAGGTTCGCCTAAAACGGCAATCCAATAGAATGCTTACGCTGCAAGTGACTTGGTACCGGCGTGGAGACAGCTAGAAGCCAATTGACGTTATGACCCCTGCTGATTGGTTGCAGTCGAACGGTGCTTAGGTGCGCTCACAGACCCCGCACCGGGGTGAACGACCCCAGCTGCTGGTTCTCGACTTGGTCAAAAAAACAGCTGGCATTGCCGTCTAAGCCGCCCTTTCTGCTGCACAGGTTGCCGTTTTGGGCGTCTCCGTAACTTTTGATTTGGGAAACCTTTAGGTTGTTCACTGGCAAATATCTGCAACTTAATCTTTAGCCCCTCTCGATGATGTCCAGGCGGGGATGGGGGGGGGGGTACGTGAGGCAGACGGGAAAGAATGAATTGTACAATCCACCAAATAGGCACTGTAATTCTAAAAGAGCAATTTTTGGTTAGATGTTGTTATGTAGCCTCACCTTATGGACACAATACTGTTGGGTTAGGGCTTAGAGCTGCGATTAAGGGTTAAGGGTTAGGGTTAGGTGGTTGGGTTAGGGGTTAGGGCAACTATTTCTCAACCATCCAAAGTACAACTGCGCATCCTTAGTAGCTCTTCTTTTGCATACAAGTGCTTGACCTAGTTGCCTGCGCGTTCCCTGGCCCCACCTGCAAAAACCCCTATTACCATCGGTCCCGTATTACAGGCGGATGGGGTTTGTTTACCTCAGGTGGGGCTGTATAACCACATCCGGCCTAATTTTAAGCTGCTAAAGTTTACATGTGACTGAAATTGCGCAAATTCTGAATGACAGGCTGTTTGTAAAACACAAAACGACGAATCAGACGATCAGCAGTACCTACAACGAGCGAGCTTCTGCTAGTGTAGCTTCCGGCAGACAGCTTTTGAAAGCAATGACTACGGGCGTAGTTACAGACCCTTACAGTTTGTTCGAAGCCACAATCGGTGCAATCAGGTCAGGTATTTCTTTTACGAGAGGTTAGTAAGCGTGAGATTACTGATGGGGAGTAGTTACTGAGGAATTGCGCGTGATATCGGACGATATAATTCGTGGACTCGTTACTCCGACGGCAAATGGTAGGGCACAAAGCGATATCTCTCATATTTGTCCGCTAGAAGGAGAAGCTGAACAGGTGGAGACTCAGTGATACCTGCCACCTTCCATAGAACCCTGGCCTCGGGGGAAGGGAGAGAGTATAACATTCCGTCCACGGTAACAGTGCATTCAGGTCATTGCTTCTTTAACAGCTTCTCATGTCAATCCCACACACCACCCTTCTTCACAGACCATACTGGAATCCCTTTACTCCTTTTTTTAAGTTCGAGCCTGAACATATACCTGCTTCTTAGGAGTTAAACACTATTTGAGCAGTTTGTTTCTGTTTCTACTTTCACGTTGCTAGATTTCCTTCCGCTCGTAGATTGCTGTGTGCAAAGCACAGCTTACCATTGGACGGTAGTCTTGGCAAAGGTATGGTATGTAAGCCCACTGGGGAACCTGTAGTTAATTACAACCAGAACGCCAACCGTGGTCATGGCTGTAATAGGTAATATTAGTGTCAATCCGTAAGCTTTATAGGAAAACTCGAACGCAACCGCAACCCTAACTCAAGCCCTAAAACTTCACCCTTAACTCTTGTCCCAACCCCAAAACACCAACACTAACTCCAGAAGCCTAATCCCAAACTTCATCCCTAAAACCCTAACTCAAGGCCGAAAACCCAAGCACTAGCCTAAACTCCAAATCCAAGCCATAACCAGAGGATGGAAAACCTAGGCCTAGGACTAACCCAACCCCTAGCCCTAACCTCAATCTCGAGCCCGATAAGAGCAAGTTTAAAGTCAATAATGCTACTGAAGGTCGAATACCGCGCATCACATAGCCCCTTTTGGAGACTTATTACCAGGAAGGCCTTTATGCACCACATCTGCCTAAATAAGATAAGAAGGTGAATTTTTGAACAATCATACCAGATAGGTTACAGACCATATCTTTGCCGGTGCTTTTAATGCATCTTCCCCGATGGGGGAAATGTCTCTTCTTGACGGTTCCCATGACGACGAAGGGTGTGCTACAGATCTCGATGAACACCATTTGGTACTTCAAACCATTTAGACGGCACGAATTTCCTTTGGTAATCTGGTGAAGAGGCTAGTTTGGTGTCTCCTTTAGCTGGCTTATGGAACGGGCAGTTGCTGTGAGTCCAACCAACGAGGCCTTTGGTCAATATTCTAGTACACCTGATGCGAGTCTGCAACACATATTCCTGTAGATTCTTCTTGCCATCGATGGTTCTACGGTCACTCAAAAGGCCACCTTCTTAACTCATTTTGGATTCTTGGTGGATCTAAAACATCGTCGACTCAGATTTTAATCATGCCAGCGTCCCGGTCCCGCATCATTATTTCTGTTTCTGGCTGTGCGCACACCTATGTGTTCCCACAATTTTCCCTCCTGACAGATCCTTCTATCTGGGAAGTACTATTTGGTGCACTGTCATCCATCCCATGAATGTTGAGTGCCCGCCAAAATTATCCCAACCGTATCCTCCGGAATTGATCAGTTTTAGTATTTCCCAGACGAGGCTCGAACATACGCTCGCGGTATCTGACACTTAACTGCTGGTCATCGTGGCCCCATGTTGTCCCAAAGAAGGCGACTAGCGAATGGTGACTGTGCGTTGCACTTACTAGACAGTTCGACCATCGTTGCCGTCGATGTCAACCGTGTGCCCCACAGAAAGGTGGGAGCAGGGACGGTGACGTGTGCCTGAACTAGTTTATACTGATAGTGGACTTGCACAGAATCTACCGCACTCTCTTTCCTCTTCCCCCAACTGAGCCCGGTGTCAAGACTGAGTCAAGAAAACCGGAGTCGGGGAGGGTGCAGGTGGATGTCGCGGCCGAGCCCTCACCTTGGCGCTCCACTCCTGGTCCACACAGCAAATGAGCAGGTCCTTGGACAACAACAACAAAGGGGGATCAGCAGAGGTCTCAATGTGCGCGACGTCTGCCGGCAACCGGGTCTGCCACCACACCCCGAAATATTGGCATTTATTATGGTGTGCAAGTCCGATAACGCCTGCCAGAATCCGATAGTGCCCGTGTCTGCCACGCGGCCCGTTAGAGGACACTGTACTTACTAACCCTCCTTATGAGTACGCTGTCCAAATATCGGAAATTCCAGTTTGTGGCTTCACAGTAAGCACGTGTTCTCCAAAATCAATATGAATTTCTCCCGCCGTCAAATACCAATCTAACTCAGGAATGCGCCTAGACTACCGTTACCATTTTCTCGGGGCGGCTAGAGCTAACTGACCTGTCCTTTGGATTAATGGGCGTTATTTTGACTCATCAGATATTCACCGGTCAAGCATTTCACAGTCTCTACTATGTCCCCCGCTTTCATCGATGATCATCCGGTAGCATTCTTGGACCACTGCTAGCAAGAGGCCCATCTTCGAGAGTTGTTTGAATGGACCGACTCCTATGACAGCATTATCAACGCCGCCAAATGTGGGCCTGGAGTATCCAGACTTATTTTTCCGGCCCGCGTAATGAACGCAAGAGTCAAGCTCTGGTCTGAAGAGGCTTTGACCAGCTCGGGTGCCTTTGCCTTTTACCCACCCACCATATCGCCGACTTTGTTCACATCGGGGTCAAATGAGTTTCTACTAGTTTTCTTCCCCAGGCCTCAACCACCCTGCATCTTAAAAACCTTCCTGTTTGCTCCGTGAAGATGTTTGTGATCACAGCGTTGGCTCCCTAGTCTTTTGGTGATGTCGGAGCTCTTGGAAACAACAGTTGACATCCTCCACACCATAGATTGATGATGTTTAAAAAGGTCGTTTAAAAAGGTGATTGGTAAGATAATGACGCAAAAGACACCGTACTACAGCCTGAGAAATAATGTAAGATCGTGTCCCATGTTAACCACATTTCAACCTCATCTAAGTAATATTTTCCAGCTTAAAGTGCCTCGACATATTTCCTTCCATATCCTATGTATTTCACCAGCAAAGAGCGGGCGAAGTTAATGATTGTGACAGTCGGAATCAGTCAGTTTTTATTCTCGCATGCTCCCTTAGCGACCTGAACACGCACTGACTGCAACATAACTTAAGTTCTGCATAAACTGATATTAAAACCGAGGCTTTACCTGGACTTAATCGATCTTTGCTTCCATTTAAAAATGGCTTTGATTGACTTGTTCGAATTTCAAAACGAAAAACCGACGCTCCGTTTTAGCCCAGGTTTCTTGTTGGATATGGTTGACTGCCGTCTGCAAACAAGCCATAAATGACCGTTATCACTAGTCTGTGTCGGTAACACCTTAATTTGTACGTTCTGCGATTATTTGCGCTTGTACTTGTGCCTATTATTGCAGACGGAATTCACAGCCGGACACGTCGCGAAGTACATATGTGTGCCGAAAGCAGCGTGAGTCACTGATTGACTGTTGCGTATCTAGCGCTCCAGCAGGGCTTTACATGTCGCAGTAACAAAGCGTGGAAAGGTAGGCCTCTCGGCTGGAGTTGGCCGGGTCAGGACCATTTCCTAGGCGAGTGTCTATCGATATTGGGCCGCAGGTAAAGGCTTAGGCCGTGCAATTAATTAGCCAATCAGAACCCAGTTTGGATGCCGGACAAGAGGTGAGTCATTACAGACGACAGAAAGACCTTGAGATGGATTGCCGCCGTGACGGTCGGCACTGTTTTGCGTCAGCGGCGCATATGAGCACTTTTATCTGCACCTAGGTCTGAGATATGACCTACGGTTTCTAGTCATGCTTTGGGGTGACTGAATAAGTTGGGAGAGTATAGGCCCACATAATACGCTAGTACAATTAAAGTAGAAACTTTCCTGAGTCCCAAAATAATAGTGCCAAACATTCGATATTTCCAAATCCTACTTTAGTTTGTCAGCTGAGACGAAAATCTGAAACAGGAGCAGTGTGCAACGGTTTCACTTTAACCCTGCCGACGGCTGCATATGATTCGCGGTGTGGGCAGACGGAGGTGCCGACCCATTGCCTTTAGGTCGGGACTCAAAGGCCACTTTTCTTCAAAGCGAGTCCTGTTCAGGCCGCATGACTGGCAGCCATGGCCCATTTGCAGGGCGCAAGCAGAAAGTTGACAGAAGCTGCTGTCCTGTTATGTAAACGAGTTGTGTTCGTGTTTGCATAGCCGCAACCTCCACCCAGTGTGAGACGCGCATTTACATAGCCACACGATACGTGGGATATTACAGGACACGCTGAGTCACCGCCAAGGTTTCTCTGCAACCAGTTCTAAATGGGCATTAAAACGGTAGATGTGGGTCTAGAATGACTTCAGTTTACGGCTGTATTCTGTTTCGGACCAGCTTCATAGTTCATGGTTTACTTTTAAAGTCTAACGATTTTCCGACCGGAATCATGCTGCTCTCCAACGTGGCATCACTCCATCCGACACGAAGATAAGAGATCTCAGGCGAGTCGATGAGGGCTTCGAAGAGTTTTAGAATTCCCTTCAGACTGAACCCTGCGTGCGACACTTCAAATTCTGACAAGGAGTCTATTTCGTTCTCTGGCATTAATATCAATGACTACATACGGAATATTTCCAATGGTATGCTTCAACACCTTGATTATTTGTTCACCCCGAGTTCAACAGATATAATATTCACGAGTCGAGGAGAATTTGCAGAACCGCTTTCTCCCGATGCGTTCAGCAGGTTAAGGTGACAACTGAAAATCTACACTACATCAATTTTGGCATTAAGTATTCCGTGTGCAAAACAGAGCTGTTTGAGAACGTTTGTTAAGGGTCACATAAGGACGGCATTCATTGATCTACCCTGACCTGAGGACGAAGTATGCGTGTTTTGTTCTCTCCGGCTTATGAGGTCTAACAAGTCAGAAATGGCCGTTTAACTCTTTTTGGCCTTCGCCGACAACAGTTCTCACTTATTCTAGATAGGTAATGTGCCCCTGTATAACAGGTGAAAGGTGAATGGTGTGAGATCCTATGAGACAGCAAAAAGGCACAGTCATTATTCAACATTCTCCCTTTAAAAGACGGATAAGAACTGAAAGAGTGACAAGTTACCCGATGCATCTAAAAACACTCCAGAATTTACGAAATACGCTGCTTACGGGTTAGGCTTTAGTGATATATATTAAAACAAGAACTACACATAGAATTAAGCATTTGAACATTCTCAGAAAGTAATGTGCCGGCTTGGAGAAAAGCATTGAGAAGAGCCCTTTTCAGACTGGCTGCGTTATACAGCAGTACGAAATCGGCGAAACACACGTCTGAGCTTCTATTTAGTACCCCTGTTGACAGAATAGTGAGTCAAAAAACATTAGAATCACAGTCTCCAAATGGAAGTGAAAGACCACCTACCAGAACGCATGTGGACAATGTGTTGATGTCTACGTTCCGAGTCTCGCTCGGCGACTCTAATATTTTAAGCGAGACGCTAAGGGATGTTCTTGCTTGCCGTTAATTGTCTCGGGATGAAATGTTCATGTTCCAATAAAAAATAGAGGGTCATAAGCCCACAGTTTTTTTTCTCAAAAAATATCTTTTTTACTACGGATTCTGCTTCTCCAAAGACGAAAGACGGAACTTAGGAGTAGTTGGAGCAAATGCGGGACATTTTCATGCGGTAACTATTTGGTGCACCTGATTGAATATATTGTCATTTTGCGATAGATTAAGATGCGCACGGTCATAATCTGCTATGTTTACGTATGACGGATAAATTTTAGGTAAAAGCGGCTTTTCCTTTAACAATTCACAGTAGTTGAGTTGGGCGGCCTGTGCGTTCCTAGAATTGGCTGAATTCATTTTTCTTCAACGTCTTTACTGAATCCTTATTTACGATCGACATGCCCCACATCGCGAATACTATTGTAGGAGGTGTTATTTTGTGTTGTGGTCTGTCTGTGTTATAGTGCGATCTTCTGCATGTGCTACAGGACATTTTTTTCTTATCTGAGGAGCAAATGCATAATATATTAGAAATCGTCACTTTTTAATTTCCTGAGAAATTTTGTGCGAAGTAGGAGTAGATCAGTATATTCAAGGTATATAGGCACAGACCGAGAATTTTATACATGAACATTTGGGCCAAAGTCCATCAGCCACAGCGGGTAACCGCGTAATATTCATTAACTGCCTACAGGCAGCTAGTAGTATAATCTAGGGTAAGGTGACACCATACTAACAGCACAGGTACTAGCCAAAAGCCCATACACGCGTGTTTCGCCGATGTTTTGCCGCTGCATGGCGCAGCTGCGAGGGGTTCGGCTCGTCAGTGGGTCCCCCAGCATTCCCCGTGTGTTTTCTGGTAGATACTCCAATTTAGAAATTGTCACTTTTTAATTTCC
>CACRXP010001143.1:9426-63651 GCA_902702965.1 Spirometra erinaceieuropaei | reverse complement strand
GGAAATTAAAAAGTGACAATTTCTAAATTGGAGTATCTACCAGAAAACACACGGGGAATGCTGGGGGACCCACTGACGAGCCGAACCCCTCGCAGCTGCGCCATGCAGCGGCAAAACATCGGCGAAACACGCGTGTATGGGCTTTTGGCTAGTACCTGTGCTGTTAGTATGGTGTCACCTTACACTAGATTATATTAGAAATCGTGTTGAAATGATCTATTATACATGTTTTCATCTATCTTAAGGTTACTTCTAACAGACAGTGTTTCAGACCAGTTACACATCTCTGTTCATCTCAAGATTGGGACTGTGAAATTGACTTTCTCCATTGTAAATTTTCACTTTCGACTCATCGGTCTCCTGACTACCCGATGAAGTGTCTGACACCATGTGTTCTTCTTTAATTTATAAGCGATTTCAACTTTTAGTCGTTATAGAACATGGAAACGCATTCCCACAGAGACCCACCACAGGACTTGATGGTGATTCCACTGTCGTCAATGATCATCAGACGCTTTCAAGTGAACATACATCCAGAAGTTCACTATCATAGGGTACATTCGTACAAAGATATTAGAATTTGGCCTTACTTTTCCGGAACTGAATATCGAAGATTTAGTTAAGTAAGATTCTCTGACAACAGTAACAGGACCACTTGGGTTCCCTGGGCTTAGTGAATGAGTGGAAACCGTCCGGAACTAAAATGGTCCTCTTGTACTACTTTTTAAAGAAATTTGAGGCAGGCATTACTGTCATCAAATGCTCGTAAGCCCTACAACCCGCATCTAACTTGGTCATTTTATTGAAAGGAAACATTGAGTTAATGAAGCTCTTCGGATTGTAGGAAATTCCCCAAATTGCAATATTCTGTCCTAAACAAAGTGTAGAATAGTCATAAAGCAACAGTCAAACATCCGAGAAGCTAATTTATTTTGCTGTTTAAGGACTGTCATTTGTTGCAAGTGGTTGCCGCGAGTGAGTAAAAGATTTTTTGCCTTTTACACATCCCTCGAACATACTTCTCCGCACTAATGCTTTTGCAATAATCTCAAAAGGAATTCCTCATAGTCATCTTATGCGATGCTTTAGACTCCGCCGGAGTCGGCCAGCATTCCTTCGCGACAGGTGATTTATCCTCATCGACTTATATGAGCAATACTTCTACAGTCTCCACATCCGCATTACGTCTCCTACGTTTAACACAGAGATTGCTTCTAGTTTAGCCTGCGTTATCCATCTTATACTTCTAAAACCAACTTCTTTTAGGGACAAAATAAATCATAACTGTCTGACAGTCATCTGCCGCCGTGCTGACAAATATCCCATGAATGCTGGAAGAGCGACAAAACAAACATTACAGACCGTCTGATACCGTTGGTCGCAGCATAGAATAGTCTGGTCGGCAAACATGCCTGAGGCTGCTGATATTGCAAAAAGCACCATCAGCGGAAGGAAAGAAGAGGGTGTCTGAAAAACAGTTGGCGGTATGCATCATCTAGGAGAGATTCGTGTGAACCAAGCCATTGAAGCGTTTGCCTGGATGATAGCAATGTAATCTAAGATAGCTTTTTATACAATAGTTTTAACTTTAAGCCGGAAGCAGCTGCTGGGCATGAAAAAGCTTCCTACTGAATTATCTTATAGCAGGAAGCTAAGAAAGCGAGTAAGCCGACAGACCAATGATTCGATAACCCTAAAGTGTTTTTGGTTCGCATGGTGCATGGAAGGAACGTAAATGGTTTTCGCTTCGTCTCATAGGAGAACTTGCAAATGAGCTCAAATTGTGTCTTGAATGATCTTACTTTACGCATTTCATTGAAACGTGCTAATAAAGAACATTGCAGCAGTCAGTGAATATCTGACTAAGTGGGAAATAATGCTTCTCTATCAAGCTAAACATAACAGGGCGGAATTAAGGCAAATTATTAAGCAGTTGAAGCTCGATTAGAAAGTTAGCCGAAGTCAATTGAGAATTGCCAGCTTTCTGAGAGTAAACGGTTAATCTAGTCAAAATACTTTGTGTTAGTGAGTCATAGAAATAAAAAGAATGTATAAAATTCACGGCGGCTTATAATCAACATTTACTTGTCGTTTTTACTTTTAACTAATATTCAGAGTGCTTGAGAAGAATGTCGTCAACAAGAACCCAAATTTACACTTTTAAAGGGGGAGTGAGGAGTATCGTAAATTTATATGCAATTTAGGGAGAACAAGGTATATAAGAATTCCTTTTGTTCACAAAATAAAACACACAGATAAGCAACTATTAAACCATGAAACGTTTCAATCAGTTTGAAAAAAACTCGAGTTTCCCTGAGTAGTTGTGTCATGGATGGGCTCCTGTCAGTAAATGGAGCTAGATGTAGATCCGAGATCCTATAAGGAAATTGTAAGTTGAAAACTAGCTGAGAATTTAAAGAGTGAGAGACTAAAAAAGATGTGTGCTAGAAAATAAGCTAAGCTATTGTTTAGTCTATTTCTAAAACATGGCGGGATGATGCAGAAAACAAGGCATTACTGAAAATCAGGAGACTTTTCTATGTGCGCTATTCTTTAATGAATCGAGATGTAATATCACATTCATGTTTTTTTTAAAGAAAAGGCCTTTTCAGAGCGCGCAATGTTATTGCTATGTGTATTAGAGCGTTCTCACCACAGTCATCAAAAGAGTTAAGTTACCTAGGAAACGTCTAAAATCGTGTCTATTTTCCAGTTCAAACTTATAAGCTCCTTGGGACAAGCTTATCACATAGGTTTGCCGAGAATTTCACAAATGATCCGACGCGACGGGTTCTTTCACCAGATATGCTTCTGCTCAAGTTTGCTGAATGATTGGTTATCTGCCTTCCTAATCTCAAACCATGACGCAAAATGTTTAACCTGCCATTATTGACTTGGCGATCAAATACTTACTGTGGACCGCCTGATTTTGATATACAGTAGGCGGGCTAGCTCATCAAATGTAAGCCAAAATTTCGAAATCCATTTTGCTTTCGAAAAGATTAAGTAAGTAGGGTTGTGAAACTAATCCTTATGCAGCATGATTCTAGAATAATTCAGTTACCTCAGGATGCCGGTTTCCGAACAAACTTTTTTTCGGCTGTATGCAACAACTATACTCGGAAAAAAACGAGTACTTAAGTAACATGCGTCTGTCATATTGATTTCGATGCCGTTAAAACTCAATTATATTTCATGGAAAACGTACATAAAAATAATCATTCATTTAGTCATTCGGTAAAAATTTACGTCTTCTTCCAATTTTATACTCTAAGGAAAGGTGTAATTCAGTTTTCTAAAAGTTTATAATTATGAACGTCTTTAGTACCATGAAATGACCGTTCATAATAAGTCATGTCTCTGCATCTCTTAATGTAGCTTGTAAAGTTAACAATATGGCTCAAATCCACTGCTAAATTTTATGAACCCCATAAAGTCTTCTCTTAACACCGTAGAGAAATGTATGTTTTTCCGTACGCGGAAAATAGACGGCTTGTAGTTTGGAAACCCTGAATGCAAGTGTAACGGCAGGTCGAGCTCAAAGTTATGTAGGAATTGGAAAAGTTTTTTGAAAACCGAATAATACCCTTCATTTGTTTATAAAATTGGAAGAAGATGTACTTTTTATTGAATGAGTAAAAAATGCATATTTTTATGCATGTTTTCCATGAACTATGATTGAGTTTTTAGAGGCACTAAAAATCAATGAGAAAAAGGCGAGCTACTTAAGTAGCCATTTTTTTACAGAGTATAGTTTTTGAATGCTGCCGGGAAGATGTTCGTTCGAAGCCGGCATCCTGTGGTGACCGAATTATTATAGAATTATGTTGCATGATGATTAGTTTCACATCCCTACTTAATCAATCTTTTCGAAACGAAAAGGCATTTCGGAATGTCAGTTGACATTTCATGAGTTAGCCCCATCTCCTGTACTCCCCAGTTGTCCAGTGCCGAGTCAAACTTCGGTCGCAGTAAACCTCTTCGAAAACTTAATGCTATTTGATATTATCAATGAAACAGTGTCCAAAGGACACTCGTACATTACATATATTGACCAAATATTCATGGATAAATCTCGTGTAAGAAAATTAGTTTCAGGGAATAATAGGCGTTTCTCATTGTCTGAATCTACAGTGCGTGATCCCTGCGCCGGTAAGAAGTCTTAGGGGCAATCCCAATAAATCTGTGGGAAGCCATGAAATAGTATAGGACAACTGAACTATCCACCGGTCTGCAATGGATGAACTGGTAGTTGCGGCCCACGTTGGGTGGTTCTGCATTACAACCCTCACATACATAACAACGGTACAAAAACAAACGATGTCTGTCGGACAGACCGAAAATCACTGCATTAAAACTCTCTTCATCAGATTTAAATACTTAGTTTTCTTCATTTAGTTTTCTGTTAGGCGTTTGGCGCTCGCTAAGACTTGAGGTGTCTATGACGTTTCAGCTGTGAAGTGAGCCTACTTGTTTATTAGTAGACTGCTTAATTTCACAATTGGCGTATGTAATTTTTACCTTCGTATCACAAAAACTAACTTCTTAGATGTTCACAGCTATTCAGTCCTTATTGTTTCAATTAAACTGTGGTTTTGTTGACATATCCACCGGAACATACTTTGCTTAATTAATTACAAAGATTTATAAGAAACCTGCGAATAAAGTACTAATCAAAGTGAGCAGAAGAGAGAAAAAGAGGGGGCACGTACTATCTGATAGTCTAATGCTGTTTTGTAGTCAGCCTGTTTCTCCAACTTTTCCCGATTTTTATTCAACGGAATTTGGCTCAGGTCCTGATTCACAGCTTCAGCCTCAAGGCTTTCGAGTTGGCACAAATATTCTTGCATTGCACGACGTGCGGCCAAATGAATTTCCATTTGTTGGTCAAGTTGAGCTCTTATCACAGGCACGAGTGTAGGAAACAAGTGTTACATGTTAAACTGAAGGTCATTATCAAATTAAAACCGGCCAGCTGGCCGCCTGTCTGCGCTGAAAGGCAGTGTTTTTTGCTTAGTCATTAGACTTGCATGACCAACTCACAAAAATAGCAGGATTCCTTAATTCCACACTTTTCGGAATGCTGCTAATGAACTTACTAAAATAACACAAGCAAATTCTGTATACGCTGTTTGGCAGGGAAGGTTGGAAAAAATTCAATTTTAGAGTAGATTAAAGGTATTGCGAAGAAGGAGACACGATCGCTGGGACAAGAAGTTTATTTGTCTCACGTTTCGGATTCCTGCTCGAACCCGTCATCAGGGACAGAGCATCCGTATCTGCTTTTGTCTCTATTGATGGGCTCGAGCAGGAATCCTAAACGTCAGGCGAATAAAGCTTTTGTCCCAGCGACCTTGTCTCTTTCTTCACGACTGCTTACTGGGTCGCGTCTCCTCGCCTCTATTAGCAATGTATTTGGGCGCGATGCGTTCCGATCGGCCTGGCGATGGGAAACCTTCGTCCTTCGAGAGGCCTCCACGTATTTGCAGGTCCGGTTTCTGCACAATAATGTATTACCGAAATTTGTTGCATACAAGCCCCCGGTCGGCACGGATTTGACGAGACAAGCAGTATTAAAGGTATTGTCCTTCGCCACATGCCACATCCCTCTTCAGAAGACAATGATTTACCCATCCGCGGCACCGTCTATGTCCTGTAATTGAGAGTCGCTGAGACTTTTTCCGTCAGTCATACAGTCAACCAAAGTTTTCAAGGATCTGATCTGCGCATAAACTACCTCAAGCTGTTAGTTATGCACCTAATAGTCCAAATCAGTGTTGTTGACACTGGGTGCCCGTGATGGTTATGAGACGGTCGACGGGTTTCCTTGGGTTCTCGACCCCACCTGCAGCAGTCTCCAAGCAGCATGTACTAGTATCACCAGCAATCCGGAGTAGCGGTACGACGATGTCTGCAGACATACTTTTTTTTAGTTATCTCCAAAGCCCTCGAGGAACGATCCTACCCAGTCGACATCCATATCAAATCCTCTTGGCAACTGAAACGTTGCTATGAAGTCACCTATATACTGCCTGCACTAGAGGGAGTAGAGATTCAAGGTCGTCAGACGTACTAGCAGCGCCTGACAGCCTTTAATCTCTATCCTCTCCACTATATGCAGGACAGAGCTGACCTCAATTAGCTGGCACCTCAATTAGATCGACTCCGGAATGCGTGGGAGGGGAGGCAAGTGGACCATGACTTGAAACCGAAAGATGTTGGCGGGAAACTGCACGTAAACCACTAAACCGACAAACCCGCAGTTAACAGCGCAACTGCCGCTCATGCGAACTACCCAGAGGTGGTTTAGGAAAGGAGAAGTTTGTGTGCGTAAGGGTATAAAAGTGGCATTGTATATTGGACATGAATTTTAGGCAATAGAGGATAGGAACTCCACGTAAACCCTACGGAGCCTGTTCGGTAGGTGTGTTTAAGGGTTTTTCTGACCGTGGAGGCCGCAGGTCTTCCATCACGGCTACCTTACGTACTACTGTTTGTTCAGTAGGTGTGCTTGTGGTATTTTTTTTTGCCGCCGCGGCAAAAAAATACCACAAGCACACCTACTGAACAAACAGTAGTACGTAAGGTAGCCGTGATGGAAGACCTGCGGCCGCTTATTTGTCACCCGTCACGCATTCTTCAACAGGGTTATATTCGACCGCATTGCTGATATATAGGGAAACTCCGCCCCCTCGCTTTTTGGTTCGGTCTCGTCTTAGCACTTGATAACCATCTAACTGTATTTGGGGGTCTGTGACATCTGGGGTGAGCCACGTTTCAGTTAATGCAAAAACATCAGGACATAGTTCGGCCACAATTATTCTAAGTTCGTCGAGTTTATTCAAGAGACTTTGTACATTTCCGTAGAAGAACTTAATTTTATGTAGGTTGTTACATCGAATTAGTTGCCCGGCCGTGTGGCCTTCGTTAGTATGACAGGCGTCCTCCACAGGAGGGGTCTTTGTCGTCGAGCAATCACTCCGTTCATTATTACTAGTCCTTTCTCTCCTTGTGCTTTCAAGGTCGCCAGCTCCGCCTTCAGCGCCCTCCATTTCAATCTCTCTTGTACTGAGTAATCCGGTTAAAAAAGACCTCTATGGCCAGTGATCCCCCCTACTGTTCGTTCAAGTAGCAGATCCCTCTGGAGTTTTCTTTCTAAAACTACCTTTAAAGGCCTTGGTTTCATCCCTTGAGAGCTCGCGCTATCTTTACTGTTTAGTCGGAACAGTTTCAGAATCTTAATGGCTTCATCTTCTTTTATTAAGCTATCCAGATACTCCCGCAAGGTCATAATATCATCATTTATTCTACATCTGGGGTTATCTTTCGTTGATTCACGAAGTCCATGGACGACTATGCATTGTGATCTGTCCACAGCACCTCCATTCGACGAATTCTGTTGGATAATTGGTCTGACCGATGATGAGGCTTCCCCAAGTTGGGTTTCGATGCTAGTTGCAGGAATATTCGTAAGAGCATGTACTTCCACTCCCACTCTAGGTTCATTTTTATTCGTTCCTGTGTTGGTCGACGCTCCCGTTATACTAGGCTCAGGAGGTGCGCATACTGTCTGGGGAGTGGTTTCCTCTTTCGTCGGTCCATTTTTATCATTTTCATCCTCGGCCCTCAGTTTCCTTTCTGGCGAGTCTGACACCTTCGCCCTCGGATTTTTGCTACCTTTCTCCATAGTCTTTCCTGTCGCCTTTTCCTCATTCTTTGCGGATTTTGGAGGTTTCACGTCACCACTAATAGCCGGGGTCTGATACTGCTTATACTGGGTGTCTCGCGCTCTACTCCTCGTTACCCTGTGCGTAGATGCTGTCAACTTATCCTCTGTCATGAAAGTCTGCTGGATAAAATTCTTCAGGTTTTTAACTTCTTCTTCTAATTGATTTAACTTTGAGGCTAGCCTTTGACAACCGCTGCAAGAGGTTTCCGCATGTGCCGATCGTAACCGATTTGCAAGGCTTTTAGAGCGACCGCCTGGGCGTGCGGTGATAGCGCAGTGGTCTGCGCCGCAATCTTTCACTAGGGTGGTCCCGGGTTCGATTCCACGGCGAGTGACGTTTTGCACTACTTCAGAGTTCGCCATTTTGTGCTACTTTAGTATATCCAACAAGAAAAAAACGATCAGGTGAGAGTTTTGCCTTAGATGCGAGACGGAAAGCCTTTGGCCTCGTTCTGGTCGTTGAGAGTTACCGTATAAGATGAATATCTTCGTCTTCAAGAGGATCGTCGAGCAAATACGGGAAGTAGCTGTTTAATTTTCGGACTTTATCGAGTATGTTCGAAATATGGTGCATTCAACAAAAAAGATTTGAAGAGTAACTCAGCCTATGCGGGAGTTGTTCCAGATATTTCGATGGAAGGATAATCCGAGTTTCTTGGCTTACAAACAGCAGAAATGAGGAATGGCTGAAGTCCGTGTCCTGAGAATCAGCCTTTGTCGCCAAAGAATCGTGACTTTCGAGTAGATAATTCCGTAAAGCAGGGAAAACGCAATCCACGCGTGAATTATTGTAGACCGGCGTGCTCTTAACACTGAGGTAGGGACAAAAATTTCGTAGCTCGGAAGACTTAGAATTTCGAACCTCGTTTCAAATATACTGACTGATACCGACTGAGTGGAGGCGACTACTGCTGGGAGCACTGCCAATCATCGCACTCATCGATTGTTCCTCTGAGACCGTACCTCTGACATTAACTTTCTCCTTGACTCTGGGGCCGAGGTTAGTGTGGTCTCAGCAACGCCTATCGACCGCAAACACCGCGACTCTCTGTATCCCCCAAGTGCCAACAATTTCAGCAATTCCACCCTTGATAGACGCTCCATCGAACTCGACTTGGGCCTTTGGCTAACTTTTTGATGGTGTTTTATAAATACCGCGGATTCGGCCTTCCCCTGTGGCCGAGTTCCTAACGCATTTCGACCTCCTGGTTGATTTGAAGGATTGCTGACTCATAGACTCAGGAACCCTGGTGCTCGCTGTCAGTCTGGAGTGAATCCGCATCCCAACACCCTTACCGTCATGCTCGTTTATGACTGTTCTTACCACTCTATTCTCAGGTAGTTCCCTCGCCTGTCCAACCCCTGATTTCGAAAAATGGACAGCAAACGCATAGTCACTCGCCGCTTCTCCGCTAGGAGGCGCTCCTTGTGCAATTGGGCAGTCACGCTGCGTCAACGCGTAGGCAACATCGGTTACCGCCGTCGATCTGATCCTGACCATTCCAGCCTCGTGATCATGTAACATCCAAATTCAACCATAGGCCAACCAAATGAATGTCCAATACACGGCCAGTTTTGAAGAAGGAGACACGATCGCTGGGACAAGAGTTCTATTAGCCTGACGTTTCCGATTCCTGCCCGAACCCATCATCAGAGACAAAAGCAGATACGGGTGGTTCATACACAAGGGGCTGCAGTATTTGTAGGATGCAGTCGTCATGCCACTGCATAACTATGAACATTCACGGCTCCCCCTTCATCGGGGATCGTTGCACTTGGTGTGCTTAGTGTTTGATGGCCGACATTCGCGTCGTTCACAACTGCAATTTCATCACGTGCGTTAGATGTTGATGTGATGGTTGCTCGACCAACTCATGACAACCTTTCCACTGTACGGAATAGATCAGCCTTCGCAGATCTCCGACTTCTGTCGTTAGGTGGTACAAAATTATTCTGTGTAGTTTCAGTTGATCCGATATTCTTCATCGCAACGAACATTCGATTTTGCTCATTGACTGACCCTTTTGCGGATAAGAAGATAGGAGGTATGAAAAAGGCTACTACTGCTCTACTATCGATCAGATTCTGGTTCATAACGATCCTTCCTAACTTTTCGATGTTTGACCTAACTTGCAGGGGCGCCGTGTTCAGTTGTCCATCCCCTTAAACTGCGCCATGAACTAAATTCGCGCAAAGTTTACATATGGTCATGATGGTGTTTACTTTGCTTCTGGACGCCGGTTAACTAGCGTTGGTTTTGCTGACTTTATCACCCTGCTAGTGTGAAGACATAACGATCTGTCGAATGTAGTGTCCTGAATGAATGAGGTCGTTAGATCAGTTGGTCTATCCACTAACTTAAGGAAAATCAAAGTGCTTTCAAGTTGCATTCTAACCATAAGAAGGCGCCTCTGTGGCTAAATGCCTGTCCTTCTGAAGAGATAGACAATTTTAAACATCCTGGAGCGAATTCGCCACAGAAATGGCCTAAAAGGGATGAAAATGTCAGCCACACGGACGACCTCCGTGAGCACACTCTGCGATATCTTTGCCACGATGATCCGCGTGTCGGACATGCAGCCGGCCACACCTCCTACGCGTCCAATAATGCTGAGATTTTTGTTTGGAAAAAGTGAGAAAACTGAAAGTAGTTTACTATCATTTCCTGGGCGCCATTATTCCAGTGAAGTACGCCGACCTTGTCATGGGTAAGACTGTCTACACTTAGTGTGGCGAGATGGCGGACATTTCTCAGGCTACCAAAAGGCCAATGGAGGTGATTCGAAAACGTTTTTCATTGACCAGCTAGTGATTTCAGTGTTATTGCTCTTGATCCTGGAATCTGCAAATAGGAAATAGACTCAAAGTTTGGCTCAGCGCAGTTCTTCAAGGCACGGAGGTCGTTCGTGCTTTTTCGGTCTCCACCGTCAGAGTGGACGGTGATCCAAGCTCCCCAGGTCCGCTGTCGCAGAAGGCCACGCGTGGAGTGGTGCAGTCTGGGACTTCATCGAGGCCGACGGAATGGAACAGTGTGACAGCCGTGACAAGTGCACATATGCCTATAATGGTGTCCTTGGGGGGGGGGGGCTATGGAAGCCTATGACTCAATAAAGTACAGAAAAGTGTTGGCACCAGTGGACTCATAAAACAGAGACTTGAAAAGATCGTTCCCTGTCTGCATTACCTCCTTCCAGTGTGACTTGGCTAGTAGACTATTGGATGCTGTGAACTGCGATCGGTGCCTCAGTCTGTCTTTACTGCTCCACGTTTATATGGCTGAATAGACAGCTGTCCTTCGATTCCTCCGGCCTATTTCTAATCGCCATTCCAGCTATCTGCGTTCTGGATGATGGCTTATTCCCTCTTACAAGGCGATTAGGTTTGTGGTTTCATCAAGTGAACTTTCAGCGCGGTTTAGAGAATGACCTATCTAACTGAAAGCCGTTGTAATCGATACACTACCTCCGAAAGCCTTTTATTTGAAAGTAGTAATCCGAAAACTTTGTGCTTGCTACCTACTTTGCTCGTTGTTCCCTTTTACTTTCATTGGACATAGGAACTATGGACTAACTGATTATAAAATATCTTCAGCCTCTCCACCCATAAAATCAAATGAAAATAAAGCTGACTATGACTCCTCCATGACAAAGAATTTTCTCTTAACAGAAAAAGAAGTGCACGTCATTTATATCCCGTCAGTTTAATTTCAACTTCCAGGACGATTCCTTTATCTATTTTCACTTTTACAATACAATAAGCTAGGATGAACTACTTAACTCCATCGGTTCACCAGAAACGAGTTTATGCTCGTCAGCGTTGTTTACTCGAGAAGAAGCCGCATACACGGCTTAAGAAAATGTACTAATTTTCTCCTGAACGCTGGCTATTCACAATTTTGGTTGGGAAGGGGAAATTCGACGACACAGGGTAGCTACGACATAACGTCCACAGCACCTAGATGGGCAAAATTTTTGGCCAAAATCTGTGCGTAATATATGTTTAGTTTTATAGTTATATATCAATAATCCTTTGAGAGTTACTGCTTACCGCAGTAAATGCGCCAGTACTTTCAGACAAGTAAGTGTTTTTTAAACGCCAAAAAATTATAGCTTCTTATAAAACAAACGCAACAATCGGATTTATCATGCCTTCTTCACATTGAATAGTATTTATCTCTTCAGATTTACATCAGGGGCGATAAAGCATAAACATACACATTTTTGTTTGACGGATTCTCATTGCAATGGGTATTTCTAAAACTATTCAGTCGAAAGGCGGCACGGTGACGTGAAGAGACCAGCTCAAACCAGGCCTGTGGCTAGTCGATTTTTCAAAGTCACCTTAACAGTATAGTCCAGTTGCGAGGTCCCCAAAGTATTTCGGTCAGAGTTTCTTTGAATTCATGTTTAGTGTAGATCCTGTCCACACACTACTGACAGTTTCTCAGAGATCAAACCAAAAAGCACAGCCTCAATGTATTTTTAAAAGTCTAGAAAAATCAATTCCATACGTTATCCATGTCTGAGGAAATTATTAAGGACCAAAATAAACTTTTCGAGGAAACTGCTCTTAGACCCGAGGTCTGGAAAACTCTAACTGTGAAATATGCTTTGCTGTATTAACCGACCGACCTCTCTTTTAAGCCTTTCTCCCTGCATAAACAAACTCTAAAGGCACTCGTCCATAAAGGGGAACTTACTTGAAGTCAGCTTGACGTGATGCTTTCGTTGGCGTTTCTGGTCGATTTCTGTCGATGTAGCATGCCATCGGATAAAGAATATGCTGTTTTCGTCGAAAAAGCGAACGAGTAGAGGTTTGATTGCTAGGGCCTGTTTGCGTCTCAAGGTGGCATCCGGAACCCTGTGTAGGCAAACATGAAATGGAGTGAATGTAAGGGTGAAGTCTAAGAATTACTCAAAACAGCAGTTTAAAGTTGGCATTTCCCCGTTGGTAAGCATGGCAGAAGCAGTCTGCTTTGTTCTGAAGAATAATCCTGCGCACGATACGAGGAGTAAAAATGCCTTTGAAAAATCTCCGACGTGACACGACAGTTCGACCGTTGTTTTTCGACTATGTCCACCGTGTGCTCCATAACAGGGTGACAGCAGAAACAGTGACCGGCGCGTGAATTAGCTTACAGTGATAGTGGACTCTTATATACCGCGCTTATTACCACACTCTCTTCTCCTCCCCCACCTGATCCTGGTGTCATGACCAGGTCAAAAAGACCGGAGGCGGGGAAGGTCTCAGATGGCTGGCACGGAGCAAACCCGCACCTACAGTAGGCGAGCTAACTCATGAAATGTCAGCCGAAATTTCGAAATGCGTTCCCGTTTCGAGAAGATTATTTATGTGGGGTTGTAAAACTAATTATCTTGCAGCATAATTCTATAATAATCCAGTTACCTCACGGTGCCGGTTTTCAAATAAACTTCTTCCTGACTGCATACAAGAACTATAATCTGCAAAAATAATTACTTAAGGAGCATGCCATTATGTCATTGATTTTCGATGCCCTTAAACATTCAAGTATATTTCATGAAAGACGTGCTTAAAAATGTTCATTCTTTGGCTCATTCGATAGAAAATGACGTCTTCTTCCAACTTTATACTAGAAGGAGGGATATAATTCGGTTTTAAAAGTTTCCGATTTTGCGATTTGTTAAAACCGTAAGATGACCATTCATAATACGTGGTGTCTCTGCATTTACTAATGTGGCTTGTATAGTTAACAACATGACTTGAATCCACTGCTAAATTTTAAGAACTCCACATGGTCTTCTCTTAATACCGTAGAGAAATGTATGGTTTTCCATACGCAGAAAATGCATGGCTTGTAGTTTGGAAACCCTGAATCCAAATGTACCAGCAGAGCGTGTTTAAAATTATTCGGGAATTGTAAAGGTCTTTGAAAACCGAATTGTACACTTTCTTCGATTATAAGATTGGAACAAGACGTTGTTGTCTACTGAATGAGCAAAGGAACAAATATTTTGTACATGTTTTCTTCGAAATATAATTGAATTTTTAAGGGCGTTGAAAATCAATGAGAAAAAGTCAGGCTAATTAAGTAGTTTTTTCGCAGATTAGAGTTTTTGCATGCAGCCGGAAGGAAGTGCTTTCGAAAGCCGGCATCCTGAGGTAACTGAAATATTATAGAATTCTGCTGCAAAATGATTATTTTTACAACTCTACTTAATTAATCTTTTCGAAACGTGAACGAATTTCGAAATTTCGGCTGACATTTAATGAGTTAGCCCACCTACTGTAGGTGTACCACCACATCCCCTGGTCCACAACAAACGCCTAACCAGAATTTTAAACACAATAAATATGGAGATTGGCTCGGATCTCAACTGGCGCGGCGTGAGCGGGCAAGTGGGCCTGCCACCGCAACCCGGATGGTGGCATTTGTTATGGATGTACATTCCCAATAAGGTCACCCGGACTAGCCCGCATGTTGGTCCAGCGCATCTACCGAGGGGTGCGTTTTGGGAGCATACATTCCTGAGAGATACCAACGCGAGCCTGTGGCGGACAATAAAAATCGGACTTCCATCCCTGTAACTGCATCTGCGGACCCGCGATGTCAGTTAGCGGCAAGTGAGGTTTCTTTCAGGGTTTGTTACAAACTAGTCCTGCGAAGAGGACCTGTACAGAGAATAACATTTACGCACGCATGAAGATGCTACTTTGAAATGTGTACATTCAATATCGTTTAATTCTTGAGAGCATGCTAAACCGTGAGCCGCATTTCATAAAATATTGACGATTTTGCGCTCTCAAAGCGCAAACTATATCCATCTTTCAAATGCAGATCTCAACAATGAAAAAACTAGAATAATAAGGATAAGAAAAGGGAAATCATATAGAAAAAATAATGAGATCTCAAGAACTGAAAATATAAGAAAAACATGTACTGCTTGAGCTGTTAATGTTTCCGAAAAGCATAACCAAAAATCTCTGGAAAGAAAATAAATTAGAGCTAACCAATGGTCATGCGAACTATCTCAAGTTCACTTTGCGCTTATTGATATTTCAGCTCCAAAATATATAACCTTTCTTTGGTAAAATCGCATATAACGTTTTGGTCACGGTTGTATTTTGCAAAGCATGGTCCAAATCACCATGCTAGTCTGTTTCCTAACAACAAGACATATTCAGCGACCGACCTTATAAAGTGCTAGCCGAAATTCTGAAATGCGTTTTCGATTAAGAAGGGTTGGCTAGCAGAGTTTTTCTGTTGATTCTCATGCGGCATAATCCTAAGATATTTCGGACTCACCAGAATATTTGCTTAGAATGCATTTCTTTTCGACCTTCGCAAAAACCGTACTCTGCAAACAGTTCTGCTTCAACAGTATGAATTTTCATGTTGATTTTCCATGCCTTATAGATTTGAATATATTTTGTATAAAAAATGCAGTAAACATCCCTTCTTCTGCTCATTTGGTAGCAAACCACGTTTTCATAAAATTCTATACTCGAAGGAGTACCTTTCGGTTTTAAGAAAGCTTGTTAGTTATAAGATTTTTCAAGAGCGTGCAATGCTGATTCGTGCAGCATCGTACCTGGGCGTTTATTAATGGCCATCATGAAGCATGCAACGTAGTCCACATCCATCGCAAAACTCTTTAAGCTGTACGTTGCATCTCCTTAAAGGCACAGAGGAATATATGATTTTCCTCACGCGGGAAGTGTGTCTCTTGTTAATCAAAATTGTTAAACACTAATGCAACGGCTAGTTTGACTCAAAATTATTCAGGAATTGAAAAAAATTTCAAAATCCAAACATTTTCGCTCTTAAAGTGAACGATGTAAATACCAGTAGGGGGGGGGGAGGGGCGCTCACTGATCGTGTTATGAAACTCATTCGTCGCGTTGTGCCTTGGGGCTCTCTGTCTCTCGGGCCCAACCAGCAGCCGCACAGCGGCGCATGATAGAGGCAGAATAACATTACCGACAAAGACAAGAATGACTGGAGCGGCCATCTCTGGTTCATTAGACGTCGTCAGTCAGTCATACCCGACCTCGGAGTGTGGAACACCTGGGGCTCGGCTTACTGCCACATGGATGCATGGAAGAATATTTTTGTACATGTCGTCTGCGAAATATGCTTGGATATCTAAGGACATGGAAAATCAATGTGAAAAACACATGCTACTTAAGTAGTTACTTTTTGCGGAGTGCAGCTCCTACAGGTCACAAAGAAGTACATTCAAAAGCAAACATCCTAACAAAACCCAAATATGATACGATTATGCCGCATGACAATCAGTAGCACAACCTCACCCAAGTAGTCCCTACTAGTCCAAAAAGCATTTCGGAATTTAAGCTAGCACTTCATGAGGTCGGTCAACTCCGTCTGCACAAACCACCTCCAGTTTAAAAGTCGCAATCAACGAAACATCCTTATTTGTCGTTTGGGGCACTTACCTTTTGTGTAAACACGTCAAGGCGTCCTTTACACTTGTTTTTAACGATCCAGGACGTACTTGTCCTCAAAGTAAACGGCTTTTAGTTGACCATTGTTTCGAGTACGAAAGGCCCTTTGTTGCACATGGATAACCAACCATTTCAGTGTTGTTATCAAATTTATGATAGAATGCTCCAGCATGCAACAAGGAGACGATGACAGACAGCTTAGTTTATCTACGATTTCCCTGTCGGTATTAACGATTTCGTCTTAAACAAAGAGAGAGAGCTAAATGGGGAGAAATGATTGCGTCACGAACCTTGCCAACAAACGAGGATGCATTAACTACGCTATTCGACTAGGTCTCCTTACCGTCGAACAGGGTAGAACATTAATAAATGGAGATCCATAATGTGACCATGCAACGTTCATGCTCTACAGTCGTTTTGAATGGGAACAGTCCATCCTTCAAGCTTAAAACGAACCTTATTTGCATCATTGGTATCACCTGTTACTAGGTTCTTGTGGCTATAAACGAATGTACCCTCCGCAACAATTCGTACAAAGTAATAAAACACGCATAGTGAGCCGAGATGGTTCACTGTTCCGCAGGTCGATCGAACTACTACTACTACTACTACTACTACTGATAAAGTCCTAATCAACGGAGGACTGACATTCAGTCGGAAAAAGAAATATGAAAGAATGGCTCAGTAGGGAAACCGCAAAAGCCAAGAAGGCCGACAAAAGGGAATAGGGCGAACTTGAACGAGCAGCTTATTGTCAAATCGACACACGCCGCCTCCAACCTCTCTGTCGACAAACATGAAAACCGCACTACCGATCAGAAGAAACCCGAACATGTGGAAATCTTTCAAAAGACCATAAGAAGACAAAAATTTCAGTCCGCAGGGGGTGGATGCTTTAGGCGAGCTGACCGCCTTGGGCACTTGGAAAGGACTCGGATGAGTACCACAGGACAAAAATAGATATCCAAATTGCCTACAGGTGCGACCCAGTCAGTTTATGCTCCTCAGACTGTTCTTGAATGACAGATGGTTCCATATTCAAATGCGCGCTTACGAATACCAGCGCCTCCTCGTTCGTGAACCAAAGATCTCTGCTCATTTTCCCAAATGGACGGTCAATCAATCAAGTCTCTCGGACACTGGCATTGTCTTTTTCGTGCAAACATTGTTGAAATGAGGTGGTTTTTTCGGCACATATACTCATCCTCTACATGATCTATAAAATCAAACTAAAAGCCACCATGCCTTTATTCCTTAAGCCATTCTCGAAACCTGGTGTTCGTAATCTTAGGCCCTGCATGGTTGTTGACTATAGAGACAGACGTAAATGCGTACTTAAACGAAGGAAGTAGGCATTCTGTGAAATGTATTACTTGTGAAAGAGTAGCCTGTGCACTTGGCTTTGTATCCAAAACCGCATTTTTCTGGTTAACCGATGAAGCCTTTTGATGGCATAAATAGCAGAGTTCCTGACCGGCTGCTCTGGAGTGGCCGCATGATAATGTCTCCAAATGACTATCTGTCATTTCGGTCCTATTGGTCAGGCTGGTTCGACCGGTTGTTGATTGACTGCCTGACTCGCCCTTATCATTTCCGCAACTTCGCCTTCTTGATTCCCATGCTTCTTCCTCATCCCGAAGCAGGGAACGCTCGCTTCCTTTCGCATTTGCGTACTCCGGTTCATTTTTAGTATTCAGGGCGTTTCTTATTTGGATCTGAAGTTGAAATATCGACAGAGCAAGGTTGAGGAGACAGGTAACTTGCATTTTTCAGTTAGTTCACTTTGACAATACGGCCATGAAATACGTTATGTTAACAATTATAGAGGGCGCTCAGAGATTGTATTGTGGGAGATACTCGTCTCTTTGTGTCTTGGGGCTCGATCTAGAGGCCCGCAAGCATCCGCACAGTCGTTGGTAGTATAGGCAGAATGCTTATTTCTGGCCTATTAGTCGCCATCAACCGCTCATACCCAACCCCGGGTTTGCAGTCTCTGGTGGTTTTACAGCCTCGTGGTCGTTTTTATATGCAAGAATATAGTTTTCTAAGTCAGGAATTACATGTGTTCGGTATCTGTCAATTATAAAATTTTGCCAATATGACCGAATTTGATGGGAATCAAAAATACACATCAGAAGCTTTTAAACTTTTTTAATAAACACGGAAAAAAACACGGATAATTGATCTTTTTCATGTAA
This sequence comes from Spirometra erinaceieuropaei, assembly GCA_902702965.1. Lineage (NCBI taxonomy): Eukaryota > Metazoa > Platyhelminthes > Cestoda > Diphyllobothriidea > Diphyllobothriidae > Spirometra > Spirometra erinaceieuropaei. Next base: position 45,279 of record CACRXP010001143.1, on the reverse strand, counting down.
AGGCCTTCATAGAAAGTGGAAATATTATTTGTTAGATGTAGTTACAACTTTACAGTGCCATATTGATCTTTTGAAGGTTGCTTCCTAGAGACCTTTAAAATCATCATTCCTCTTCTGCTATTTACTGGATTCCCCAAAGGTTGCTTTCTGGTTTGCCAATTTCCTCATTTTAATGTTCAGACGCAGGTTTCTTAAATTGTTTCGAAGAGCCTTTTAAATGTATTGACTCACAAGTTAGGACGTGGGCACACTGATGCGGAATAAAACGCATATGATAGCTCACCCTATGCACATTTTGGTGGCCGCTAACTTTATTCCGCTCAAAATCACCGTTTTCTATCTGCACAGCTACCAAACTTTTACACTTTATTGCAATAAGATTAAGTGGCAGTAATTAGACAATGCAGACTGTCAGGTGTCCAGGCAAAAGGAATAAACACGGAAACCTGACGGCGGCCGCCCTCGGTCTGGGAGTCTGATTGTACTTCTGCCCCCAGAGAATGTGTTTTTCTACTCGACGATGCAAAGGAAGCATCCAGCGACGTTGATGGGCACTCTTAAATTGAAACACATCGTTAAGGCAAATAATAAGAAAAATTTCCTTGTGCAACGCTAAACATTCATGCTCTATAGTATACAAAACGTTGTTCTAAAAATTATTGAAGTCTTGAATGTACAAAGTAAATCGAAACTTACCATAGTCAATCGAAAACGTATTCAATCTAAAAGTAAACCATCGAAACCATATTTCAGTAACTTGCTCCTGGTTTTCTTTCCACTGCAAAGCTTTGTTTATAGTTGGTTGCAATCCGTTATTTTAAACCTTTAAACACGCTCAGTATTAAATATTTGTTCAGCGACGATACCCATGTAAACATTTAAAATGCCAAGTTCGGCAAACGTTCGGCTTCGATTTTCGATCATCAGACCTGTAGGATGATATAAAGGAAGGTATTGTAGCAAACGTTTACACGGTCAGTAAGTATGGAGGAGAAGGCTGAGAGCGTTCATAGGTCAGGGGGTTATAGTCTAGTTCTTTCAGAGACTTGGGGAGGGCGAGGGAGAAGACGTCTAGCGATTAGATATATCTCTGTTTCGTCCTTGTAACGCGAAGTAGCAGGAGGTGTGAACAGGCATGCTGGTTTCATCTGTGGCCAAAGGAGCCTTAGGGTCCGTACAAACGTTTTGTGTGAACACAAGATTAAAGTAACTAAGTGTACGGTCACTGCTCCTGCCTTCATAAGTATCGCTGGAGAAGAAATTTGGAGTGTCTTGCTGTTTAACATTTTCTACTCTACCTTCCCTTATATTACCGTACAGCCCCCATTAACAAGGATTGAGATCGTACGTTTGCCGAACTCGAACTAATAAAATGTTGTCCATATGTTTCTGGAGTCGCGTGCCTCTAGAAATCAACATAACGACCGACCTCGGGGGATCTTTGTAATATCTGCAGGTTATTGTCTCCCTCCTAACAAAGTCTTTATATAATCAGATGTTCACCAGTTTAAACCAATGAACAAAAGGGATCCTTTGTTCTGTAATTCACTAGGTCTAAATTATTTTGCCTCTTAAGAGTGTTGTAGTAGGATTGCTCTATCTATCTGACTTAACGCATAAAAGTGCAAAATATTTTTGGATTGTGCAATTACTTCATTTGAAAATAAGGCAACTTTGAATCTACTCCCCAAAGCAGTCTCCCCGACATGAAGAGTTTCATTAAGGTGTCAAATAAATTCAAGTTCAAATAGATGGTCCTTATTTCATTGGGGCACAATTCCACTTAAAAAAGTTTATCAGAAAAAAAGCCTTGATTATTTGTATAATTCTGTTTTAACGGCACCTCTACGTGCACAATCAGAAGGCTATCCATATCGATCAGTTGATCCAAATAATACAAAGTCAAGTTCATCAAACCACTAGTGCACTGCCAAAATCATTGGTCTTCCGACCTAGAATTAGGCGTCCGACTAGGTGACGATAGAAACAGAGATGACAATGACAATTTCTGCCATACTTTTCTTGAGCGCAAAAGGGACAAATCTGCCAAATCTAGGATTCGCACAAAGATTTCTATCAGCAGACCCATTTTTCTTTCCTTATCTTGCTCTGGATCACAGTCTTAGGACGTGCAAATATGTCACATAAAGAAGGCAAGGGAATAGATGGCGTTTCATGTCATACTTGCTCCATCCGTCGATTTCTTGGCAAATGCTGAAGCCTGCTTATGTATGAAGCAGAAACGGATCATTGCAAAGGAGCTCAGCAATATTTTCAAGATTTGAAAAATAGTTAAAATGATTGGTTCGCGTTAAGTAGTTTAAGATATGGTGTCCAGTTTGAGATATTTATCGAACGGAACAGCGAATTTTTTTCAAAATTAACAATTGCCAAAATCTGATGAGCTTCAATCAGCAATTAAAGTTAATGACACTTTGGTTTTTTAAGGTTTTTAAAAAAGTATTTGATTGTACTCAGGTTAATGGATTAGCATGTCATAACCACTGGAAGGCTGCATAGCAGAGTCCTACAGTAGGACAAAGAGGAATAGAATGAATGTTAAGTTTAAGTAAATTTTAGGAATATATTTAACGTGATCTCACAGAAACGACAATGAGTAAATACAACTTCTAACCTGTTCTAGACGAGTATTTTTGTGCTTTATTAAAGGAGGACATAGTTGCAACGATTATTTTGCCTAAATGTTTTTTCGAATGGATCTCTATTTAAATGTCCAATTTAATAATTAGGTAAAATCCGAATGCAACCTTTTTGTCGTTGTTTATCAGTATTTAAGTGCCTTTGTTCACCAGGAGTCCCTGAATATAAGGACCACATAGCAGTTGTGAGCTTGTTTGCAATTACCACCTAACAGAATCTCAAACGTGAGGTCATTACGCTCTCACCAGACTGAATGACCGAGGCACCGTCAAATGCGATTGAGAACGGTATACAGGCAGTTGTCCTACTTTTCGCATTTGCAGGCAGTCTTATGACAGCGGGCAGTCAATATATAACAGCGACCGTCACTGCGAAGGTCACAGCTCCGCTGCCAGAGCATCTAGTTTGGTAATCAACTAACTTCCAATATTAGATTATTTTTTTAAACTGAGGCTGATGAAGACCTGGCAGACGATGAACAATAAGAAGTAAATGGCATTTTGGGCTCGGCCATCTTTTTTAATAATGTATTTCATCAAGTTATTGTTTTTGGTCATGAGATTTATTCCCGGCTCAATGATTAGCCTGAGCTCCTTTGCTTTGTTTTAAAATTAGAGTCAGTCAATGAATACTACTGTTACATGTATTTTTCATTTTGTGCTAAACTTTGGTCAAGACAGCATAAAAGCAAAGTTCTTCAAACTTACTGTGATTCGTTGCAAAGACTTGGAAAATTTGCAGTCGAATTGGTGTCCAAAACAGAGCTCTCGACGGACATTTGGGACTTAAAGTCAAAAGTAACAGTAAACGTCTATTTGATAAATATTTTTAAAATCCGAAAGGGCGTTAAAAATATAATAACTAATTTGTCTCGAATTACAAGCAAGAACGAAAATTATATCACAAACATCATCAACTGTTTATGTCTTATTGACGGTCGCGCATGTGTTAACATGGACGTCTTCATACTCCTGAAGGTTTTCGTTGATCATGTCCTTATTTGCATGCTCTCAAGGATAACAGGATCAAAATATAATATATATATGTAGTTTGACAATCATTATCGACGATACCCACCGTTTTTTCTACAGCACAGTGGAAGCAGGGACGGAAACTTACGTCGCATCTGCCGCACCCCATATTTTATCTCTCACCTGAGCCCGTTAGCAAAAAGACTGAAGTCAAGAAGACTGGAGGGACTATCGGGCTCATCGGCTAACAAAGCTTAGCAGCTCATATGCGTGTGCCGCGCACGGTCGACCAGATCTGGTCCGATCTGGTCCAGATCGGAATCCGAACCGCCCTTTGTTGTTTTGGTGGAATTCGAATTTCACCAAAACAACAAAGGGCGGTCCGGATTGCGATTTAATGCGAGTATCATAAAGGCCATATTAAGATGGGACCACCGCAATTTGACTTGTCGTCATAGGAGAGGGGTCAAGTTACCCCGTCATTTTGCAGTCTACCAATTCGCAGCTTTCAGGACACAATGATGGAGTAAATACTCATCAGGTTCTTTACTATGGGGAATGTTTGGGGAAACATCGTGGGCTATTCCGGTCTATTTCAAAACCAAGAATCGTAGATGTGAGTTAGTTTATGACTCTTGTAATTAACAAACTGTAGCTTACATCGCCTACTTCACGGTCCGTCTTGTCATTTATTTGTTGAACAAAACCTTTGAAGAATTTGAATGATGCAACATTGCCTATGACGCGCAGGCGTCCGATTTTGACAAAATCTAGTACGGCTGATTTCTTTGAGATAATATCTCTCTGGAGAGACAGGCAAAGTCTTTTGAGGAGGTTCTCCACCTTTGTCCGCTCAATTTCTAAGTTGTCGGCTACTGCGAGCATATTCAGTGTTTTATATTTAATAGAACCTGCAACAAAAAAATAAAATATGTTTTAAATAAAAAAAGTTCACATCCAAAAGGCTCTGTGGCTTTCAATATAACTAAACGCTCCGGAAATATGCTAGCACTGTTCTGAACACATGTACTAAGTCTCTGCAGAAATGTAACGCGACTTACTTGGAACAAGACTCCCTACTTGCTTCAAGTCACATTGGTGGCATAACCAACTGGAAACATAAAAACAAGGCTTCCCCTTTGCTGTCTTTGAATAACCCAATGCGTGGTCATCGAAGGAGCAAAATGAGAATGTTCCAATTTTCGGTAGTTTTAAACCCTTTCGGATATGAAAGTTTGAAATGGACAAAACCTACCTCTCCACTACAGAGTTTCATGTGAATTTCAAAACATATTTCGTTCCAGATGCATTTGTTTGCTAAACTAGAATAATAAATCAAAACAGTACTCTTTATATCATCCTCAGGAGAATCCGACCTAAAGCAATTCATGCCTCACCACTGCCTCTATAACCATGTATAAACTGTCGATAGTTCTTTTAAACAATTTTCAAGGTATTTTGCTTGGTGCGTTTTTGCACAAAATAGCTGTAATTTCAGTAAGTTTTACTTTGTATTGCTGGCTTATTGCCTTGCGTCCGTATGCCTGAGATGAAAAAACTGTTGAAAAAACCGACAACTATTAATTCTCCTGCTGCCTGCATGTGACCGAATGATCACTATCTCAAGTGGGTTGACGGGATTCTTATTTGAACTTATGAGAACATTGAATGGAATAAAATTTTCGGGTATGCAGTTAAGGGTTATGTTATTCCGGCTTGTTCAATAGAGTTTTGCTAAGGAACCGCCCCTGGAGTGTTAAAATTGTTTATTTATAAATGTTATAGGACACGTAGGGATTCAGCTGTGCGCACCTATTCTCCGCGCGTCTCGAATTGGAATTGAAATTTTCGACCTTCGGTAAATTTTACCTCTAACAGGATGTCTATCTACTGGATGCCCTCCCGGCCCATGGGTATAAAAGATCCGTTTCGTCTTTGTAACACGTCCATCCCCACAAAGCTACATCAGGAATGGCGTGGGAAAAACCTGTCGTCTTCTGGCTGTCTCTCTGCAACAGCACTGAGAGATTCCAGAAATCCAGGAAAGACTGAGTCAGTTATCTCATATCTATGACCTGATTTAAAATTCGTCTCAGATCTTTAAAAAAACGCTTGAAATTCACCTACTCAATAATGTTGTTCGGACAAATACCCTTGGAACAATGTGCAAAACGCCACCACAGGCCAGAATTGAACTTGGGCAGTCGAGCGGCATGGGGAGCGTCACTACCATTAGGACAGCGACACTCGGCAGCCAAGTCAAAACGAACGATTTTGAGGAGCAAGAAGGACATTTTCAATCGAGTTCCTCACCGAAAACAGTTGGTCCTGCGCCAGAAATTGGATTCCAAAACGCATTGTTGTCTACGATCCTCAACCTTACTGCCATCGTTGCACTCATCGTACGATTAGGACAATTTTCTACAAACCTGGCGATTCTGTCGGCAATCTGAGCTTAGACAACACAGCCTATAAATCCTACACATTGTCTCGAACTGTCCACCGTACCTTTGGAACAGGACGCCCTAAAGGCTGAGTCAATAATTTCTACACTCCTTGTTGAGCGGCTTTGACTTGTACACTTGGCATATTACCAAAAATTCTTAGCTAAAAAGTCCTCCAGGCCTTGCATTCTTGAAATTCTCCGAGAAGCCCAACCATACGTACAGGATTTCCTATTTGGCCCTAGCTGACGTTTTTTCTTCTATTCCTGCGGCTTGCTCCTTTTCCATAACTTCACGGCATGACTGAAGTACGCGCTGACGTCCAAAATATAGGCCGGAAAGTGGAATCGATCCAGTGATCACCCCTTCGTCAGTCAACTGCGCTAACCCCCCGGCCACGGCAGCTCGGCAGCGAGCGATATCACACAGTCTCCTTGACTGTATAGATGCAGAAAATGCAGGCCAAAGTTGCAGTGGATGGTAGATTCTGGCCGTCAAGGTCAACTATCTTGAGGAAGAATTCACAAAGATGAAAGCCCAGTTGCGATGCAGTCTAGACCATGCTAACGCTACCAATATGCCTACTGGACGAGTAACCAGAAGTAGGGCAAAAACACGTCAGCACCTATTACGGCGGCATCAAAACGAGTAGCTAAAAAGCGAGGAAATAACGGCCAGAAAGGAAACCCAAAAACTGAAAAGAAAAAGAAATCAAACTGTAAAAAGGCCAAGGAAAACGGACGACTACTTCCGGAAGATGCCTCCATAGAGGCCGAAACAGAGACATTGACGGACTTTCCGTCCTTCATAGCAAATGTTCTGTGTCCAAGCACCCTTGCTGATTCTCCAAAACAGTCCAAGCTTGCTAGACCTAGTACGAGCAGTGGAATCGATTCATCCATCAGAGCCACAGAGTTATATTCACAGTCTTCTCTGCCAAACTATTCTTCCAAGGTTGTCAACATAAAGGTCAAACAAGCAGACGGCGTAAGTGCATCCGCTCCACCATCACCAGCGCATAGTCCCAGAGCGTTACGTCATTTATGGAACCTCACTTCGATAGAAAATAAAAAAGAAACTGACAGAGAAAAGTGTAATATTATTCAGGGACTCCCTGAATCATGTGCAAACACCCTTAAGGAGCGGGTTTCGGAAGACCTATCACTCTTACAAGGTCTTCTCAATCATATTGTGGAACCTAATGAGGCTTTTGAAGTGATCAAAGCCTTCCGCCTTCGAAAACGGGCAGATAATCCATCAGTGTCGATTTGTCCCCGGCCTCTAAAAGTTGTGCTGGCCAGCAGCGACCGAGCCAGTCTCATCCATTCCAGACGATTCAGGATTAAAGGCTCCACTCCAGGTGTTTTTATTTTCAACCGAACTACTCGCCAGCGGAACGGCTCAAACTTCGTCAACTAGTTCCAGAACTAAGAAAGAGGCTCAGCGAGGGGGAGGACAATTTAGTTATATACAACAACCATGTACGGCGGCATCCGACACTCTTCCTTTGGGCAGGTCCGGTCCGAATGACCGCGCAGCCGACATATTAAGTGAAGTCGCTGACCAAAATATAACCACATCTTCCGTCAGCCGGAAATTGAAATTATTGTACACCAACGTGCAGAGTTTGCTATCCAAGTTCGACGAGCTGAAGATCCACCTCTGCGATCTATCCCCTGGCGTAATCTGTTTAACAGAAACCTGGTTGACCCAACACTCGGACGACCGTGAGTTGGCCTTGCCTGGCTAGCAGATGTTTGGAAGGGCGTCAGGGAGGAGGCGTAATCACGTTTATGAAAATTAGGATAAACGTATAAGACAAAACCGATAATTTTCGCACAGTTCCGAGGCAATCTGGCTGTCTATTAAAGAGCCGAGCTCGCCTAGCCTCGATGTCCTGACAGTTTATCGACCGCCGAGACGGGAAAACATGGCCGACGCTCGCCTGCTGGAGGAGCTCGAAAAGTTCGCTACGCGGCCGGATATACTGATCATGGGCAACTTTAACGCGCTTCATATTGACTGGAACTCGACCCATGCAAATAGCTCGGACACGCCATCGATAGGAGTTTTCTGAACATGGTAATGAAGTTATTTCTCACTCAACACTTCATGTTACCAACTAGAGTACCCGAAGGCCAACAAGCCAACTGCCTTGATGTTGTCCTTACTAAGTCACAGGACAGCATTGATAAGGTGTCGTGCCTACCCCCTTGAGGTAAAAGAGGCCACGTCTTTATTCTATGGGATTAATCGTTTTTTCATGCCCGAGAAACCCGTGACAGTTAGAAGAAACCTTTGGCTCGGGGACTTCGATCAAATGAGGGCTGAAATTTCACGCATTGATTGGGAGTCCGTTTTTGCTGGAAGCATACTCGAAGACTGGCAACGGTTCCGTGAAATTCTGCACAAACTGATCGCAAACCACTGTCCGCTTTCACGGAAAAGGTTAACTAACAGACCTCGATGGCTTGCGCAAGCCTTGAAGTGAATAAAAAACAGAGGCTGTGGAAAAATCGCTTTCTGATGGAAGCCCCACATCTATATGTGTGTACAAGGTTCAAAGAAATCGAGTCAAGGGCCTAATTGATAATTGATAATTTTTATTTAATGCCAGTTTACAGGCATTGTCAAGGGAAGCGTTAAACACAAATCTGACCAGCAGTGAAACAAACTCCTTAGGTAAAGGAATAAAATATAGTTGAAGGTGGTTTTTATGGTTTAGAGGGTTCAGGAGAAAAAACTGCTGGCTGTATACATTCGACCGTCAAGAAGGTTGGGGGGGGGAGTTGTACGGTATCGGAGATTGTCGGACGTCAATTCCTTTCATGAAGTTGGGGATAGTCAAAGTAGAGGCGTTGAGTAACATCTGTCGCTGTTGGTCAACGAAATTGTCCATGATGAGACAGGCCATAGTGTTCAGAGACTACAAACGCCATCGATACGGTAGAGTCGATCAGTGGATTTAGCACCCAAAATTTGTGGGAGCTTTTCTGAATGCAAAAATCGAGTAATAGTTCTCTTAAATAAAGGATAATTTTGCAGATTTTTCACACTCATGGGTAGTTTATTCCAAATAGCAATTGCATTTAAAGAAAAGAACCGACGATATTTAACAGTACGTGCCAGAGGCAGAAATAAAAAGACCTCACGGTGACTGTTACGTCGGGGGTGGATATGATGCCCTAAAGAGGTGAGTGGGTTAAATTTGTGATTATATAAGAGTTTAAATAGCAAAAATAGTCCCTTTGGTAATCTACGGAACCATAAAGGATCAAGGCCCGTAAGCCGGCAACGTTCTTGGTAAGACAAATGTCGGTGTTCCGGGGTTAAAACTCTCTTGGTAAAAAAGTGTTGAACGGATTCCATTTTCTTCCGCTCAGTAGCACGCATGAGGCTAAATAAAAACGAACCGTATTCCAGACCAGGTCTAACGTACATGTTGTAAAGAGGTATTCTAATTTCCGTAGTTTTGAAGTTTCGGAGGATAAATCCGGTTGTTCTACGTGCTTTGGAGACTATCAAGGCACAGGGCTCCGAGAGATTGATACTCTTGGAGTATGATACGCCCAGATCATTAATAACCCCAGGCACATTTATGGCATGACCTTCAATACTTAGTTGAAGTTGGCGGTCGTCGCCAACCTCCATGACTGAGCACTTATACCAAGAAAGAGAAAGGCGCCATGTGCGGCACCACTGGGCGAAAGCCTGTAGATCGCTCCTTAGGAGCTCAAGCACGATGTCATGATCTGCCGGCTTATATCGATATGCAACTTTAAGATCATCCGCATACATGAAAGGCTTACCATTCTGGAATAAATCGGGTACATCATTAACGAAAAGGCAAAATAAAAGCGGGCCGAGTACACTACCCTGAATGACTCCACTCCTGACACGTGTGGGGTTGGAGATAGTATTGGAAATCTTAACTCGTTGTGTACGAGTGCTCAGGTAAGAGGATATAAATTTCAGAGGTTTGCCACCTATTCCAAAAGAGGACAGTTTCAAGAGAAGAGGAGCATGGTCAACACGATCAAAAGCCTTAGTGAAATCGAAATATACTGTGTAAGTGCAAAACCGTTGTCCCCAGATTGGAGAACATAGTCGAAGAAAGACAGTTGTCAAGTTCACAAGATCGAGCCTTGAGGAATCCATGCTGAGCCGCACTCAGTAAGTTATTCTCTATTAAGTGACACATCATCTTATCTTTGAACAATGTCTCTAAGATCTTCGAAACTACGGGGAGGGTTTTTATTGGCCGAATGTCATCAAATGACGTGGATTTGCCGAGCTTAGGAATGGGCAGAATGTGTAATTCCTTCCACAAGGTAGGATAAGTTCCACTTTCAAGAGCGAGATTAAATATCTTGCATAAGAGGGATGGGAAAATCTTGTTTGCATCGGCTTTTAAAATGCTTACTGGGACACCATCAGGTCCTGGATTATAAGATTGACGAAAACGCCGAATCGCAACAGTCACATCCCACAGAGAGAATAGTATAGTTTCTAGAACTGCCCCGGTCAATGACTGGATGGCCGGAAGCGGAGTGGTCGAGTCTTCAATAAACGTTTTGGACAGGAAATCATTGAAGCTATCCGCGGTTAACTGGGCATCAACTATGGGATTTCCGAGAGCGTCTCGGAGGGTGGGATGCTGCGTCTTTCTATGAGTTCGTATTTTTCTAGAGAAAAGTTTCGAGACATTTAACAAGTGGTTTTCGGTAAAGTGAATCTCATCGGCTAGCTGTTTGTCTTCAGACAATCTCTTAGCTCGATCAAAAATATAACGAATCAAGGGCAGGACAGAAACATCGTTCTGAAGATGGAAACGACGATAAAGCCTGCGCAATCTGCGGCGAAAGGGTAAAGGTAGGAAAACCTCATCCTCAACATTAATAATTTTCTTACGGAGGACAAAACGAGAAATAAGCGGATCCAAAATTTCGTACAGATTTGCGGTGCAAACATTTACATCCGAACTAAGGAAGAAATCAGTCCAGTCGTAGGAATTAAGGTGTGTTAATAATTCGGTTGAGCGAGTTGATCGGAAATCGCGGAAAAAGTTATACTTTGGGGACGACGTTTTGGCAGACTCGAATTCCAACGTTGAAACAACTATGTCATGGTCTGAGCCCCCGAGTGAGCCTAGGGATGACACTGACGATGGCATGCAGCCTCTACAGAAAATTAGGTCAAGTATGCTTGAACCTCGGGTGGGAAAATCGACAACCTGATGCCCCATCCCAACCTCCACAGCCTCAAGAATGTCTTTGAATCTTCTTGGGCCTGAAGACGGAGACCAGCGGACTTCAGGGAGGTTAAAGTCACCCGCAACCAATTGATACTTAAAGCTTAAGTCGGCCGCAGAATGAAATGCCTGTGAGAGTTAACGATCAAAATTTTCGTTAGCGTTGGGGGGGGGGCATAAACACAGCCGACGAGTAAGGCGAACTTATTTTTTAGAGCAACCTGGAGCCAGCTGTTGCCTTCTACTGCGAAAAAATGCGGGAGGTCAAGCGGCAAAAATGTAAGTGTTTGCTTAGCGTAAACGCACCTGCCCCAACACGGCTATCTTGACGATCATTTCGAATGCAATTGTAGCCTAGAAGAGAGAGTTCGGAGTCAGCTACTGAGGCTGATGCCCACGTCTCAGTTACTAAAACAATATCTGGACAATGGGCGAACACCAGAGTCTGAAGCAAAGGCATCTTATTAAGCAAGGATCTGGCATTTAAAACAAAAAGTTTGAAGGGAAAGGCTGTTTGTTTCTGAGGTAAGTGGGCTACATCGTCCAATTCTGGGCTGCCCACGGAGCAAATGGTCCGGATGCAACCATCCGGTTCTGCAAAAACTTTTGTGGCATCGAAAAATCCTGACGTGGATAAAAAGGGGTAGGACTTGGGGGAGGGAATGACGGGCAGGTAAACTGGTAACCATTGTTAGCTAACTTTTTTTTCAGCTGGAAATCCGCGGGGCAGATACTGCAACACACTCCCGCCGGAACGAAACTGAGGATCGGATGAGTTAACTGATTCAGTATAGACACTAGCATGAGGAATACATTGATAAAACGGCCGTGGTGGAAACAGGTTAGGGGGTGTGGGACGCATTGTTTCCATTGGAGCAAGAGTTCTATTAAACGGCGGGAAAATCGGCATATTCGGCCTCACTGCCTCGATATGAGGGCGGGGGGGGGGACAGTTGGGAACACGTTACGTTTTGAGTCGGGTTGTTTGAGGCACCGTTAGCCGATTGTGGAGGAAAAGATTTAATAATGGTGCTGGATTTATCCGGTGTTCGAGTGGCTGAGGCAGCAATTGGATTCGCCTTTGACTTCGACACATGCTTAGGCTTACTAGGGGTTGCTGGGGGAGTCGATAGAAGCGTGTTTATACCAGGCGTGATGGTGCGTTTAAAGATCTCAGCATTAAGAGTAGTCGAAATCCCTACGGTATTGACTGTGCCATGACTTGCAGAGGCCGCAGATAGTGTTGTAGAGGACTTATTCAAACTGACAGTAGGTGTCATTATCTTGGTGTTGGTTTTTGCCGGTCTTAATTTAGTCAGTCTCCGCTGCAGGGGTGTGAGGTCTGGCGAAACGGGACAGCGCCATTTACGACAGAATGGTCTAGTTATCTCCCTCCCTCTTTATGGCATGTACAGTACTTTTCCGGATTGTGAAGCATTCGTCGTCCGTGAGATTTTCTGCTGATATTATAGACTCCAAGTTTGTAAGGAAGTCTGGATATTTCGCATCCGATAGACAATATTTCGTTCCCTTAGTACACTCTCTTCGGTGGTTGTAAGTCTTCTTGCTGACAGCTTCACTACCTTCGGCAACCAAGTTTGGTTTTCAGGCATTCGTTGAGAGATGGTTATTCATTTTTTGTCTAAAATACTCCTCTTTTTCCGACATTCAATGTTGGAAACACGGGCAGTCGTTTCGCTTAGAGATTAAGCTAATTGTGAAGGGAGATTATCTCGGCAAAATTGTACATGCAGTTCTTTGGAAGTTCGGAATTTCTGCAGTTTGAAGTGGGCACTGGATATAAAGGCGCCAAGCATGTTTTGGCCGTAACGTTATGCAATTTGATATCATTGAGGAGTTCTAATGGCAGGATTTATTTGGACATATTTTGACACCCTGAGCAGGTGTGTCTGTGCGCATGTTTGTTTTCCCGGTCGCAGCTGGTGGTCATGCTTATGGTTGGCTTAATGAAGGCAAACAAGCCAAAAACAGCCCTAAATTAATATACTCCCATACTCTGTCGTCTCCGATCTGCTATCATAGCTTGGCCGGCTTCGGCCAGGTAGGTGGTTGCCTGTTCGTGCCTGTTTGCTTCGGAAAGCCAATGGATCGTTGTGCGCCCATTCCTGAGTGAATATATTTATATTTACTAGAAACTGGGAAGTAGATACAATGGAAAATCACTAATGATACGGGATAAATGACAGTTACTGTAGGTATAACGATCCGTCTGGATGGGGAGGGGACGCCAACATGTCCGCTAGGAAACCGGTGAGGACTGTAGAGTTGTGGGCAACTGCAGAGAAGGACCGTGGGAGGTGCTGATATACAGTGAATGAAAAGGTGTTACGATGAGTTGCAGGAAGAGGGTTAGTGGTAGAGAAGGAAGGGCACCGGCCATTTTGGCCGACACGCAGACACTCCATCTACATTTTGGACGCGCGCCTAAACGTGCTGTAGGCGCTGACCATTTAAAACCCATTAGCGGAGAAACTAACCAATCAGTGGGCAGTAAGAACATCCAATACGTAACGTAAGGGGACTCCGACGGCCTTATAAGTAGACACCCCGCAACTATCCTGGGCGTTCATAGCACTCTGCAATGCGCTAACTAAAGCAGATGGGGGGGATCTGATGGAACGCGCAACCCAAAAACCAGAAAGCAAACGAGCAAACACGACGTTTGCTAGGTAAAACAAACCAATACCGAAATACAGCATGCTAGAATAGCAAAGGGATATGTCAAGCATGGCGAAAATGCGATAGCAAAGAGTGTTTCATTAATGGCATTTCCAACTGCCTATCGTCAATATCTACCTTTTGCTGTACAGTATATCAGTTATGCAGGTTAAATGGTAGGCATATCCTTACTGCCATATCTAACCGGCTGACGTTTTGGACGGACCGCTGGAAGTCGGAAATCAGAAAAAATCCAAAGTTTGGTCAAGCTGCTTGAAATTTCCAAAACCAGTAACTATATTTTAACTTGACTCCAGATATGCTCTCATCCTAAAAATAAACCCTTAGTAGCTATTATATATGTGATTTTCACATCAAACACCTTAAATGCGCACGCAGTTTCAATGCTTGCTTTCGTACTACGGCGTACGTGTTAGAGGGCATTAGCAAAACCCTCTTTTTGAGAACGAGGTTTAACCTGTGAAAAACCAAAAAACCATTCTAGATGAAAATTCTTCCTGTTCCGATGTTTTCGGCCGGCAAGAATTCATGGATATGGTCCACTTAAAAAAACTTTGCCTTTATTCTGTCAATCTTCCTGTGAACCACATTAAAAACCTGTTGGGACATCTTACCTTGTTACAGTACCCGGTTGCCTAAGAATGCACTTACCTTTGATGTTTATTAATTGACGGAGTTTAGAAGACGAAGATGCGATCACTGGAACAAGAAATTTATTGGCCTGACGTGTCGGATTCTCACCCGAATCCATCATCAGAAACATTTGCAGATAATGTCCACCCGGAGTCTCAGTGACTGGAAGTATCATCCAAAAACAATTCCGCTAAAATAAAACTCAAGAACCGTTCAACGGTTCTTGCCTTGCTCGTTGTATGGTCTCCACTGTCTCGAATAGTGTTCGGGAAGACTTTCGAATTCGGTTTCGAATTTTCGACCTCCGAGGGATTTGCCTTTTCTGGGATTTCTGCCTACTGGACGCATCGCGGGCCCATTTGGATTAGGAAATTGAAGCTTAATCAGCAATTCCTCTAACGATCCACACGGAACTCCGACAGAACTTCCTTTGGAACGACCATACTCCTTCGTATCAATTCTCTGCCAACAGCACCCCAGGACTCTCCTGATCCAAGAGCGGCTGAGTCGTTTGCTATTTGCTTCATATTGTTGGCTTGGTTAAAAAGCTTCTCATACACCTTTAAATACTTCGTGCCGTACCTAGAATACCTTGCATATCCTTCGAATTAATAATGGGAGTCGACAAAACACCATCAGGACAATGTGCATAAAACTCGCCCCAAGTGGGATTCGAACCCAGGCCCCGTCGTGGGGTGAGCAGCGTGATCGCCACCACACTATCGGCGCACGGCGAGCGGACTGAAATAAATAAAGGAGTAAACATTATTCGTAGTACAAATGACTGCAACTCTTTATATATCGCTGTTAAGTCACCTCCCGCTAAACGAGCATGGAGCCCAGTAAGTTGTATGGATATCAAATACGAAGACGAAGCCTGTACGACATGTTTCGGACTCCTTCAAAAATTTGCGGAAATGGAGAGGGAGATAAAGGGCCTTAAAGTGGAGATGGAGAAGCTGAGGAATCTCCCTCGCTATTCATCCAAAGAGAATGAAAGCGAGCGAACTTACGCAAACACGGCTTCCTCGGCTGTGTCGACGGAGGAGAAAGAAAATAGTAGGTCGCTAGAGCTTGATAGGAATGACACCCAGTGTCTTGTGAGAAAAAAGCGCGGTCAGACGCGATCTCAGCGAGCAAAAAGAAATCTCAGGGTACCTCAAAAAGGCACAGAGAGTCAGACGAGGGAACAAGAGTTGGCTACGCCGCACACGAAAATCGCGCCGCTGAAAACGAAAAATGATCAAAAGATCGTAGTAAACAGGCAGTCATGCGTTAGTCCTGCTGAATCAAACCTTCCTAAATCGGTGGAAGGTTGTAGCCGGGATGCACGCGATGAAGACTCTGTAGGTATGATTATACCACAAGGCCGTCTAGTTTATCGCAGTAAATGCATCATTATAAAGGGCATGCCTGAGTCTGTTTCCGACGCTTCAAAGGACAGAATACAACATGACATAGAAATATTCCAGGAATATCTCAAATCGATCTTAATAAGAGACGAAAAAGTCACAGTATTAAAGGCTTTCAGGATGGGCAAAATTAAAGACTCAAAACAAGTTCCAGACCGACCGAGACCGTTAAAAATTGTCTTTGAGAATGACGAACAAGCACAGCTACTTTTGAGCAGGAAAGCTGCGCTTAAACACGCCCATCCATCAGTTTTTTTTCAGCGGGACTTTTCACCCGCGGAGCGAGAAAAATGGAGGGGGCTCAAATTGGAAGTCCTCAGGCGGTCGAGTCTGGGCGAGACAAATCTCCGAATAGTGGACGGAAAAATTATACGCGTCCAGAGGCCATTCCTCTGGAGAAAGCCCATAACTCTAACAGCTTAGGAGTGATGGAAAGCAGTTCACCCCGATCAGCTCCGACCGGCTTTTGCATTCAATCCCAAGAAATGGATAAACGCCTGTATGCCGGAGTTGCTCGTGCCAAATTGAGATTTTTGTATACCAATGCTCAAAGTCTCGTTTCGAAAATCGACGAACTCAAAGCGAGAGTACCGGAACAAATCCCCGACGTCATCGCCATAACGGAAACTTGGCTTAATGCCGAAATCATGGATGCTGAGATTTCGATACCGGGTTACCAGCTGTTTCGTAGAGACCGTCAAAATAGGCAGGGCGGAGGGGTAGTCATATATGTAAGGGAAGGAATTTCAGCAGTTGAAAGAGCCCACACCCTATCCCTTGAATATGAATCCGTCTGGATAAAGATAAAGAAGAGCAATGCACAAAATCTAGAATTTCTGGCGATTTACAGACCACCAAATCTTCTGAGTGCAGCTGATGAGTCGCTCCTTGGTTTAGTCAAAGACGTAGCTAGCCACCAAGAGGTACTTATTGCTGGGGATTTCAACGCACCTGCANAAGCAAAAGATGGAAAATATTCAGGGAAACTGCGTCACCAGCGCATTTCGAAGAATTTCGTCGTCAACGAAACGCCGTCAAAAAATGTATCCGTCAGGCACGGAAGGAGTATGAATCCAAAATTATACGACAGGCTGAACAGAAGCCTAAGATTTTATTTCACTATCTGAACAGTAGACTGAAAAATAAGGACCCGGTCGCGGTGCTGAAGGATGATAATGGTGTAGAGATCATTGAGAACAACGAGAAAGCCGAACACTTAGGACAGTATTTTGCCTCCGTTTTTACTAGAGAAACAGAGTTTCGCTGTCGCAGTGCCGGCAATGCTCTTGAGACTGTTGGTCCCGTGCTTGACTCCATACTCTTCCCGGCAGCTGCCGTGGAAAGGGAGCTGAAAAATCTCAAAGAAGCAAAGTCCTCGGGTCCGGACAATATACCGGCCAAATTCTTGAAGGAACTGGCGAATGAACTTTCCAAACCACTGGCGCACATCTTCCGCTCGTCATTCGAATTAGGGAGGTTGCCATCGGAATGGAAGACAGCAAATATCTTTCCGATATACAAGGGCGGGGCTCGCACTAATGCTAACAATTACCGGCCTGTTAGTCTAACCTGCATCTGCTGTAAAATAATGGAGGCCATAGTTAAGACAGCAACTATGGAGTTCCTGGAGCAGGGCCATTTAATCTCAGACCTGCAGCACGGCTTTAGACAGAACCGCTCGTGTCTTTCCAGTTTATTGCTCTCGACGGAGCAGTGGACTCGCGCACTGGATGAGGATGGGAGGGTTGATGTCATATACACAGACTTTAAGAAGGCGTTCGACAGCGTCCCACACAAACGCCTAATCTACAAACTTTCTGAAATTGGGATAAGAGGAAGGCTGCTGACATGGATAACAGATTTTCTTAACGGGAGATCGCAAACCGTGTGCATTGAGGCCTCAAGGTCAACTCCTACTCCCGTTCTAAGTGGTGAACCCCAGGGCTCCGTCTTAGGGCCGTTGCTATTCCTGGTTTACATTAACGACTGCGTCGACGACCTGGGATGCAGCGCCATCATGTTTGCTGACGATGTTAAGCTGTGGAGATCCATCAGATCTGATGCAGACAGGTACGCGCTTCAAGACAGTCTCAACCGCCTAAACAGTTGGTCAGCTCGCTGGCTCCTAAACTTTAATGTGGACAAATGTGTAGTCCTGAGACTCCGCACCAGACAGACCAGTAAGGAGGACGATTCCTTTCAATATGTCCTTGGTGGTCAGTCCCTTTCAAATGTTGTGGAACAGAAAGACCTGGGAGTCCTAATGACCTCCTCGCTGAAACCATCTTCACAGTATCAAAGGGCAGCCAAAAGTGCGATAAGGGTGTTATTTGCGCTGAGGCGAGGATTTGTGCAGATCGACAAGGAGCTGTTCGAAAAAACCTATGGGGCATTCGTCCGGTCTCACTTAGAGTATGCAGTCCAGGCCTGGCGACCGTGGTTAAAGAAAGGGCCGAAGCCAAACAGGCCGCCGCAGTGAGAAATCCTCTCTAGGTGGGTCGGGTACAACGGGATGGCGGTTTTGAGGGGAAGAACGGGCGGGGCAATCGGCAAAGGGCACTAAATTGGCAGATAGAAGCCGAAAAATGTTGAAAATCGAAGAAAAATATTTTTTTGTTTTAATGAAGTCAAAAATAGGAGAGGTGGGCGCGCAAAGTGGGAAAACAGTAGGCAATGACCAATCGAAGGAGGGCTGGCCGGGGACGCGATGTGATTGGCCGCCGGGACGAGTAAACCTGAAGCGCCTAGCGGCTAACCAATCGGATCATTGGCGCGCACTTGAAATTGGTGTGCGTTAGATGGACGGGAACCAGATGATGCACAAAGGGGACGCGGGCGGACAGCGATGTACTGCGGTTGGGTAAGAGTATTTGAATAAAGTGCTTATGACAATTGCATCACGTCTCAACCCCTTACCGTTTAATACGCATAACGCGAAAGATGGTAAGGACACCTGGACGTACTCCAACGCCACCGCACCAGCCTACAGCAAGCTAGCGAACTGCGGAAGTTGGCGACCGCTGTATGTTTGGTCGATGTTTTATGAGATTTATAAATATGCATGGTGGGAGCTGTTAGTAGAACTACGCAACCCTTCTATGGTTAAATTTAACCGCAGACCGTACGGCCGGATAGGTTTAAGTTATGTGAGAAAAATGTGGAGACAGTTACGGTATGTCGGAGTAGTTAGCGCGGACCGCATGATGGGCTAATATCTATAAGCAACCGGTAATTTAACTGAACCTCAATCGTAGGTTTACTATGGTATATGTAGGCACACATAAGGGAAAAGAGGGGTAGGAGATATGCATAAGTTGACATCAGCAGTATCGTAAACTCGTACTGTTTTATATCTAGGTCGTCACTGAATGCAGGCGGACGTAGGCGCGGTCCTCAGCTGATTACACCGACGGCCGAGGACGAAATACAAGCTGTCCTTCAGTCAGCAGGTGTCGTTCAGTACCTGCAGCGGTGGAGGTTGCTGGCCACAATCCTAGCCTGCCGATGTCGACGCACTATGCGGATGCAAGTGTTGCGGCAGCATACGGACGGTTATGCATTCCGATGTGGACACTGCAGACGGAAGAAGTGCCTGCGGACGGGGTCAATGTTCCTTGGTAGTAAGCTCAGCCTGCAGACACTAATGCGTATTTGCTACAAGTTTGTCGAAGGTGTGCGTGCCAAGCGGTGTGCGGCAAGTGTAGGTGTCAGTAGAAATACGGCCATGGAATGGTATGGCATTTGCCGGGGGGCTTGTTCACACGCACTTCTATCCGCCGTAACCCAAATTGGGGGACCGGGCGTGGAAGTACAGATAGACGAGACGCTCATAAGTCGGCGCAAGTATAACAGGGGACGGCCGCGACGGCAGTTGTGGGTCGTTGGTATGTACGACACACGCAGGCGGAAAGCCTTGTTTGAGCAGATTAACAACCGCAGCTGGGAGGCTCTAAGGCCCGTCATAAGGAAGTGGGTGGCTACTGGTAGTGTTATCGTAACGGATGAGTGGAAGGGTTACACCCGCCTACCGTCGGAAGGTTATACGCACTACACTGTCAACCACCGTAGGGGCTTCGTGAATCCCACAACGGGACGGCATACGAACGCCATTGAAGCCTACTGGAGCAGATTAAAGAGGAAGCTGCAAGAGTCTGGACCTGTCTGTGGCAGAGCAGTGTGGGCCCACCTAGATGAGGTTCAGTACCGCTTATGGTTCGACCTAAGGACTGACAACATGGCAACCTCCTGGGAAACTTTCCTACGACATTGGGCAGCAGCATATCCAATAGAAGAGAGTCAACAAACGGTGACTGAGTAAGCTAAGTAACTGAGGCGCATAGATAAGACGTGAAGGTAAGTCTCTGTACTTCCTCCATATACTCTCCATGGCTATCTCCAATTAATGGAACGGTTAGATACTGACGATGGGAAAGATGGCGATTGAGGAGAGCCTGCAAACGGCGATTGGGAAAGCTAATCAAGGAAGCCACCGACGGAAGACATGAAGGTAAGTCGGCATACTACCTCCACTAAGTCACAATGCTTGCATACGGCGAATGTGGCCGTTTACCGGATGGCGATGAGAGAGCTGGTGATGAAGGAGAACCAACCAACGACGATTACATAAACTAACTAAAGAAGCCGCAGACGGCAGACGTCAAGGTAAGTCTGCGTAACTCCTCCATTAAGTCTGAATGCCTGCATACGGAGAATAAGGCCGTTTAATGGATGGTGGTGGAAGTGCTGACGATTGAGGAAAGCCAGCAAACGGCGATTAGATAAGCTGGCCTACGGAAGCACAGACCGAAGACGTGAAGGCTAGCTTATGTGCTTCGTCTATTAACTCTACATGACTAACTGCAGTGAATGTGGCCGTTATCTGCTGGCGATTAAAGAGAGGCAACCAACGGCAAATAGATAATTTAACCAATGAAGGCGCATAAGGAAGTCGTGAAGGTAAGTCTCCCTACCTCCTCCATGTAGTCTGCGTGCTATCTACAGTCCCTGTGGTCGCATGTAACGACCGCATTCAATTGGATGCGCCGCTGCCCAATGTCGTAGGAAATTTTACCAGGAGACTGCCATATTGCCGCCGCTTAGGGCGAACCGGAGGCGGTACTGAACCTCATCTCGGTGGACCCAACACTGTTGTGCCGCAGACAAGGCCGGACTCATACAGGTTCCTCTTTAATCTTCTCCAATAGGCCGCTGTGGCGTTCGTATGCTGACCGATTGGGGGATTCTCGACAGTCCTGCTATGGTTGACAGTGTACTATGCATAAGCTTAGGACGGTATGTGGGTGTAACGCTTACGCTCATCGGTTACAATAATAATGCGGGCAGCCAACCACTTCATTACGACGGGTCCTAGGACCTCCGAGCTGAAGTTTTTAATCGACTCAAATAGGGCTTTTCGCTGCGTGTATCGTACATACCGACGACCCACAACGGGCACCGCGATCGTTCGCTGTTGTACTTGCGGTGACTGGTGAGCGTCTTGTCTGTCGGTACTTGCATTCCAAGGCAGTATTTGGACTGAGACGTACAGTTGCTGCACAGCGCTTGCCGCGCACATTGTCGACAAACGTGTTACGTATACGTAGCAGTGGTTGTAGACTGAGCTTGCTGCCAACAAACAATGACTGCGTCAACGTGCATCACCTCCGTCGACAGTGTCCACAACGGAATGCATAATCGTCCGTATGTGCGGCAGCAGTTGCGTCTACACAGAACGCTGACGTCGGCAGGCTATGGTGGTGACCAGCAGCGTCGACTGCTGCAGATACTGAACGAGGCCTGCTGACTGCAGGAGAGCTTGTATTTCATCCGCGGCTGTCGGTATAACCCGCGGAGGACGGCACCTACGCCACCAGCAGTCGGTAGAGATCTAGATGGAGAACTGTGGAAGTGTACAATACAGCGGGTGTCAACCTGTACATAACCCCCACCATCCGACGAATTCGCAGACGGATATCGTAAAGGTAAGCATATTTACGAACTGCATTTGCTCTCTATGCCTAGCGGCAGTCATTGTGACTATTCCCGGCTGACGATGGTGGAGGCGGTGTGCGAGAAGACCCAACGTAACGGCGATTGGGCTAGATAACGAACGAAGGCGCCGACGGAAGACGTGAAGGTAAGCATCGTTACTTCCTCCATTTGCACTCCTAGCCTACCGACAGTGATTGTTGATGTTACCGGCCGGTTATAGAGAGTCAGGGCGATTGATGAGAGCCGACCGTCGACAATTGGAGATGCTAACCAACGAAGACGCTGACGGTGGAGAGGAAGGTATGACTCTGTACCTCGTCAACTTACTTTCCATGCCTACGTGCAGAGCCTCTGGTCATCACTAGCCGGTCATAGCGGGGGCTGTTGATTGTGGAGAGCCGACCGTGGACGATTGGGGGAAGCCAACCAATGAAGGCGCGGACAGAAGACTTGAAGGTATGACTCTGTACTTCGTCCGCATACTCTCCCTGGCTACCTACGGTGCCTATTACCGTTACTGGCCGGTCGAAGACGGAACAGTAGGCTGAAGAGAGGCAGCCATTGACGATTGGAGAAGCTAAACAACGAAGACGCAGATAGAAAACTGGAAGATAGGACTCTGTATTTCGCCCACTTACTCTCCATGCCTACGTGCAGAGCCTCTTGCCGTTACTGGCCGGTGATAGAGGGAGATGTTGATAGAGGAGAGGCAACCGTCGACAATTGGGGAAGCCAACCAATGAGGGCGCGGACGGAAGACGTGAAGGTATGACTCTGTACTTCGTCCGCATACTCTCCCTGGCTACCTACGGTGGCTATTACCGTTACTGGCCGGTCGAAGACGGAACAGTAGGGTGAGGAGAGGCAGCCATTGACGATTGGAGAAGCTAAACAACGAAAACGCAGATAGAAAACCGGAAGGTATGAGTCTGTATTTCGCCCAACGTACTCTCCATGCCTACGTGCAGAGCCTCTGGCCGTTACTGGCCGGTCATAGAGGGATCTCTGGATTGTGGAGAGCCAACCATGGAAGATTGGGGAAGCCAACCAATGAGGGCGCGGACGGAAGAATGGAAGGTATTATTGTGTACTTCGTTCACTTACTCTCCATGCCTGCAGACAGTGCCTGTGGCCGTTACTGGCCGGTCATAGAAGGAGCTGTCGATTAAGGAGAGCCAACCGTCGGCAATTGGAGATGCTAACCAACGAAGACGCAGACGGAGTAGTAGATGGTATGACTCTGTACTTCGTCCACTTACTCTCCACGCCTACGTGCGGAGCCTCTGGCCGTTACTAGCCGGTCATAGAAGGAGCTGTCTATTGTGGAATGCCAACCATTGAGGATTGGGGATGCCAACCAATGAAGGCGCGGACAGAAGACTGGAAGGTATGACTCTGTACTTCGTACACTAACCCTATATGCCTAGATGCAGTGCCTATGGCCGTTACTGGCCGGTCATAGCGGGAGCTGACGATTGTGGAGAGGCAACCATGGACGATTGGAGAAGCCAACCAATGACGCCGCCGACGGAAGACTGGAAGGTATGACTCTGTACTTCGTCCACTTACTCTCCCTGGCTGCCTACAGTGCCTATTGCCGTTACTGGCCGGTCAAAGATGGAACGGTAGGTTGAAGAGAGGCAACCATTGACGGCTGGAGAAGCTAAACAACGGCAACACAGATGGAAGACTAGAAGGTATGACTCTGTACTGCGACCACTTACTCTCAATGCCTAAATGCAGAGCATATGGCCGTTACGGGCCAGGTCATAGAAGGAGATGTGGATTGAGAGGAGGCAACCGTCAACGATTGGGGCAGCCAGCCAATGACGGCACCGACAGAAGACTGATAGGTATGATTCTATACTTCGTTCACTTACTAAACATGCCTAGCTGCAGTGCCTCTGGCCGTTACTGGCCGGTCATAGCGGGGGCTGTCGATTGTGGAGAGCCAACCGTGGACGTTTGGAGAAGCCAACCAATGACGGCGCCGACAGAAGACTGCAAGGTATGACTCTGTACTTCGTCCACTTACTCTTTTAGGCTACCTACGATGCCTGTGGCCGTGAATGGCCGGTCAAAGGGGAAGTTGTCTATAAAAGAAATCCAACCGTCGGCGTTACCGGGCGGTCGAAGAGGGAACAGTAGGTAGAAGAGAGCCAACCATTTACGGTAGGAGAAGCTAAACAGCGAAGGCTCAGACGGAAGACTGGAAGGTATGACTCTGAACTTCATCCACTTACTCTCCAGGCCTACCTACGATGCCTATGACCGTTACTAGCCGGTCAAAGAGGGGAGCTGGCGATGTTGGAAACCCAACCGTGGACGACTGATGAAGGCAACCAACGGAGGCTCTGACGGAATACGTAAAAGGAAGACTCCATACCTGGTTTATTTACTGCCCATGCCTACCTAAGGTAATGGTGCCATTGTCTGCTGTAGGTGAGGGATTCCCTACCAAAGATAAATGGTGAGGTTGACAAGGGGTACCGAATGGTATTGGAAGCATGTAATTGCGTACGCTTTGTATTGTACACCTAACTGTCGAATGTTACTGTTGGGGAAAACCTGGTGCCTTGGGCAGCCGTGGACGATCTCCCCTACCTCGCTATATGTCCAGTGTATTGTACCTTATCGTATTTTGAAGTAAACATTGCATTTGTGTATAGGGTTATTCGTGAGTACGGTACTGCTAGTCCTCGTGAATGAGGGAAGGTGTTATACGCAGTTGAGAAAATATCATCCGCGGAGCTGCGTTAGCTGATTGGTGCCTGTGGATCACTAATGGAAGAATTTAACGGACGTTGTCTGTGGGATGGGCGGCTATCTCTAGCAGAGGTACGGTAGCCATCATCGCACGGTAAGGATCGCGACTGAAAGACCAACCTTAAAGTTTTGGTACATGAACATATTTACCTACGTAGAAGAATGCAATGACGCCCGGTAAGCCTCGTCGATAAACCCTTGAAGGGCAGGAAAGGAGTGATAACGGAACACCTTTAGAGCCGGAACTGAGAGATACGGAGAGACTGTCTCAGGCCGCTGCCAATCACGGTAGACGGTTATGAAGGAATCGCTGTACCTGGTAAGGGGCGACATGAACCAGCCGCGGGGAAGGGCATATCAGGTCAACTAACAAAGCCGGTTAGGAGGGACATTAGACTGCGAAGCAGGCGGAAAGGGAAACAGCCAGTGGAAGAATTTTCGATTGCGGTAAGCGTGCATAAAGGTAAGCGTGACTGCGGGCAATGATATTGTGAAGACGTAGACTGTAGGCCTTTGGAAGGGTGGAGAAGGAAGGGCGTGGGCTAGGCGGTGAGGGAGCGAGAAGGGTGTATGTAAGTACGGCAGTGGCCTAAGAGCCTGCTGCCGTCGCTAGCAGCTACCCCAAAGTGGCAGACGTATGTTTGGACGTCATAAGCTGTCAGCCGTTTAGTTAGGTGGACTCCGGAATGCGTGTGAGAGGATGTATGTGGACCAGGACCGGAAACCGAGAGGTATTGACAGGATACACTACGTAAACCGCGAAACCGGCAATCCCGCGGTCAACAGCGCAACTCCTGCGCATGGGATCCACCCGGAGGAGGTTTAGTAAAGGTGAAGTTTGTGTGCCGAAAGGCATAAAAGTAGCATTATATTTCGAACATAAGGTTTGGGAAACAAGGGATGGGAACTCCCCGTAAACCCTACCGAGAAGGGTCGTTGGATGTGTTTGAATGGTTCTTGCTGGCCTTGGAAGCCGCAGGTCTTCCATCACGGCTACCTTACTTACTATTGTTTGCTCAGTAGGTGTGTTTGTGGTATTTTTTTTTGCCGCCGCGGCAAAAAAAAATACCACAAACACACCTACTGAGCAAACAATAGTAAGTAAGGTAGCCGTGATGGAAGACCTGCGGCCGCTTATTTGGCACCGGTCAAAGAAAGATTATCAAAGACTGGAAAGAGTACAGGCGATGGCTACGAAGATGGTCAAGAATCTTCATCATTTGCCTTACGAAACCAGGCTGACTGAACTAAATCTGTTTCCTCTAAATTACAGGCAACTGCGCGGCGATCTCATTCAAACCTACAGGATTGTCAGAAGCCGAGAGTGTGCCCTAGATTTTGATGAATTCTTTGAATTGGCCCGGACTGACCGTCTGCGTGGTCATCCGTTCAAACTGCAAAGGAAGCGGGCTAATTCGGACGTCCGACGGAACGCCTTCTCACACAGGGTCATCGGGGCATGGAATGGACTCCCTGATGCCGTCGTTCTTTCCGAAAGTGTTAAATCCTTTAAGTGCAGACTAGACGCTCACTTGTTGTGAACCTACTGTACATACAATCATGATTGTTTTAGCGGCGGCAGTTTGCGCCTGGCTCACACTTACCGCTAACTTCTTAACTTTTCGCATTTGCTGATGTAATTGATGACTTTATTTCTGTTTATCGACATGAATAGGGTGCTCAAGGGCGAAAGCCTCATTCCCTTAATAAACTGACTTAAACTGACTTAAACGGTTGCGGCTTGCGTGGAAATGTACGACCAATCACTCTTCTGCACTCTGAAACACGTCCGCATAGCGCTTTTTTGATCACTCATTCCGCATACGGCGTACTTTAATCTTTCGCCACCTCAGTTTCCCTTATTGCCTTTTGTGAAACAGCTGAAGGGGCTGTATCGACTCATGTGTTCAACCAGTTCTTCTCAAGACTTGCTGGAGAATATCCTATTGCAACTCAACTGGACAAAAGACTCCCTTAAACGGGTATCCTTGAGAAAATGTGTATATCAGTGCATCCGAAAGCCTACTTGGAAGCCATTTGGAGAAATAAGGCAGTTTTTCTTGTAAATTTGTGGCCGGGTTCTTAAAATGAGTTTGCGGTTACATACGCCTGTTTACTCTTGTGAGATTGGCTACGTACTTCCATGTACAGGGACATGTCGTTCCTTAGGCCTAAGGGGGTTAACACCCCCCGTAGCAAGAGTATATCGCCTCGATAGCGGACCCGGAGTTCTGCCGCCCATGGGCGCGGCATCTATTTCGGCATGTATGTTAGTTCATGCATCGTATCCGATTAATATGGACCGAATGTGTTGATGAAGACTAACTTAATTAAGTTAGTCTTCATCAACCACGTGTATTGTGGTACCGCTATTGAAGAAGTTTTATTTCCCCTTGCTAAGTTTTCTCATCAAAGTCGCCAACTACATTATTTTGAACGCCGTTGTATAAAGTGTGCATCCAACCATCAAGCCCAAAAGACACTAAAATGCACTCAGCCAACTTCTTCCTACGTTTGGCATGTGTCTGAGTTTGTGAGGACACTGTAGAATCACCAGGTACTTGTAGCGCACAAGCCACGATCTCCTCTTCGCACACAACGCATATAACTTAAAGATATTACCTATTTGGATAAGGAGAACGTGTCACATTTAACGTCATGTAGCATGTAACGGACTTTCGCCCTTACCTGCATCACTAAATCCAGCGTGCGGTAAAATCACAGGTAACCATGCGCGCGCTTTGCACGGCATACGTCTAAATGAGAAGGGACTGATACCTTTGAGGATAGTTCTTCGATGCGGTATACCCGGACGAGTCATGCACTTGTGCTTTTCGGGTGCAACCTACAAAACTCGCGAAGAAAGTCAGCCAATTGACTCGTCTTATCACAAACTCTGTCCAGCCGAATAATTTTTCATGTTTAACGATGCGTAAGTAACTGCCTGTTACACACTTAGAATTCATGTGGCAGCGGTCTGGGAAGTCTTTCTACTTAATTTACTAAACATGGTTTTCTTCCGGCGGGACTTTCCAAATTTTCGACCTTATCATATTGTGTGACCGCGTTATGTCCCGCACCACCATATGTTGCTTTATGTCTAGTTGCGATATTGTTTATCCAGGCGTCCATTTTTTATAAACCTGAATAGTCCGGCGTGTTTGTTGGTTAAATGGTAATCGCTGCGTCTCCTTTTACCAAAGGTCGCATACATTCATGTGTAATTAACTAATTTACGCTTACTTCAGAGCAGTGTTTTTAAAATAATTTACGCTCATACCTGTCTTTCCTTCCCACTATGAATTTTCCATCCAAATGTATCTGCTTCGAAACTGTCGTCTCAAAGAAACTCTTTAAGGTTCGCAAAAACTGTTATTAAGGGCTTCAAAAGACGGTCCGTTAAACAGTTTCCGTATAACATCTCATCAGTTGTCTAACGACTTAGTATGTGGGTTTGCCACTTTTGATGCTGCCAATCAAGCACTTCTATCGGTAGCGAATGTAGAAATAGTCTGGCCTTCGCCATGGCGAATAAGCGATTAACGACATCAAACGCATCGGCGAATTCAACAAAACAGACGGCTGTCGGTTGCTGGCATCCATGGCGGAATTCCAGAATGCGCTTCGGTATGAGTATCTGGTCCGCACTAAAACGCCCGACTCGGGGTCTGGTTTGGTTGGACTTCGTTATAGTCACGCACAGCCTGAAATCGCCTGGGAGGGACAACAGCGAAGACCTTTACAACTGCATCGATGAGACTTATGTTGCAGTAATCTTCACCCTTTGTCATACCTCTCGTCTTGAAGTCAGGAACAAGGATGCCCGAGCCCCAGTAATCGGCAACGCGCTCATCACCCTACGCTTGCTCAATCACCTCATCTAGCCAGGGTACCAGAGTCTCGATAGATCTATAGAATTCAGCAGAAATACCATCCCCCCATTCTTATGCTGCTTCCGTACTGCATCGGCGATTTATTCCTAAGATGGGAGATGGTCGCATCATACTACATACCTTGAAGAGGCATAAAACTCCGCTGCAGGGGAAGGCGAGGTCGTGAGTTGGTAAAAGCGCACACCATCTATCCACCTTGACCGTGTTGTCAACAACAAAAGCCTCATTCACATCGGGAACAGGGTCGTTCGATGCTGAGGGCTTATCGCTAACGGGGTAGATAATTTTGTAGAGTTTTCGAGGCCTACTACATGGAGATATCTGCTTAAGCCTAATATTTCTGCCGGTCATTCCTGGCTGATTTTGTCGTCATTTTCCGGAGTTGATGGAAGGAATTATCGTTGCGGCACCTGGCGCTAGCCGTCTGAGTAGACAACTGCAAGGTTCTTCTGCAGTCCGAGAATTCTAGCCGCCCCGTATACCGATGACTTCAATGCTGACCACTAGCCACCACCTTGTCCGTCGGTTCGGGATGTATCACGAGGCTGGATTTCTGTGCTTAGGAACTCAGCGGTGCTGGGTTGTCGAATTTTCGCGACGTCAAGATATTTTACACTTGACATTTTGGCTGTGAATGAGGGATGAGCTTTCAGGCGTGTGAGAACGAGAGCATGGTCAGACGCATAGACCTTACCAGTTTCGGCAACATTCGGCATCGATTTAATGTCGTTAACCCAGCTTCCTAACCGTAGACTAGCTAGAATTTATTCCATCTGACTGGACCTATGGTTGTCATTTAAACACCAGACCAGCAGATGCTTACGGCAATGTTTGAAGCACGTGTTGATAAACGGTCGGTCCTGCCCAGTAAAGTTCAGTGTTCTCTCACCATTGCTGCAAAGATAGTCGCGCCCAAAGCGGCCAGTAGGGTGACCGAAGGGTCGCCGGACCCCTTCCGATCATTCCGGTCTTCCGGCAACGCTAGCAGATCGCGGCGAGAAAGTCATTCCACCAAATCTTTCAACCGCAAGCAGAAAGTTTATTTATCGCGCTGTACGGCAGCCGATGTTGGTGTGTACACAGAGGCGACAGGAATATTCGTAGTGACCCTTCAGCCGCACTCAAGCTATTCGGCCATTAACTGATTCCTATGCACGCCTCGCTTGTTGTGAGAAGGCAATCACCACACCTCGTCTACCGGAAAAGTCGTGGAGGGCGCTGTCGCGCAGGTCGAAGTGTGAGTAGACTCCCAGGATCATTATTTTCCGCCAGCCAGAGTCGAGGATTCGGACTACAAACAGGCGGCAGGCATGCACGTCGCACTGGTGAAGACTACGCGTTGTCATACTTGGGTTCCAGGGTCAGGAGAGTTCAGACATCTGAGCATCCAATACCAGGAGTCCGTTCCCGATTGAGTAGTCCAACTCGCGTACTATTTGCTCTCACGACTGGACCAAGGTTGTGAAGCACGTCGGTTCCCACAGATGCCGTAGCATAGATCGCAATACTGCAATCGAACATTCTCATGAGGTTTCTTAAGGACTCTGAGTTCAGGCAGGGCCCCAACAGCGACTGGAATTATTTGTTCGAGGTTGTCTCTTCTAGTGCTTTAGCTCAATAACTTAACCGCAAGGCGGTGTTGGTAAAACAATTTATTTAACGGAGGTTCGCGTTCGCATGCCACAGAGCCATCATCGGCGTGCCTGGCCTCACCCCTCCGCGCCCTGGTAGCATTGTTGCTGCAGGTCCGCGATTGCTTATTCATCAGACTCGAGAGCCTGCTTACGTAAAAGCGTAAATTCGCCACTCGTGGACGCGCAGGTAGCGAGCGACTAGGCTGACAGGTAATCTGCATTCTTGGACCGAAGTTACCGCTCACGAGTTAATCTTATTATCACGGAACAGTGAGGGCGATTTCTTCGATGCCACCTCTGGTTTCTGTTAGGGCTGGGTTCTCTCTCTCGAGACCTCTTCAACTACGCGGTTGGCGGGGTTTCCATGGTGCACTGGTAGACACCCCTTGAACTTTCTCGTTCACAGACACCTCGGCGTTACAGCAAGTCGTCGTCACCGTCCGGCCATTAGGCATGTGGACTAATTGGATGACGTTGCAGTGCCGTTGAGCTCCCTTTCAGAAACGCCATGTGCTGTATTCCAGATAGGTGTAAATTCGGAGACAGCTGATTGCCTCAGGTTTTGTGGTAGGGGATATCTGCCCGGTTACTGTAGACGATGAAGCTCTTGGGCATTTGGGCAACTGCCACTTTGGGTCGATTGATAATGCTCGTTGTTCGTTTTCACTTCGTCCTAGTTTAACGATTATACAGTTACTCACAAAGAGGGACAATCAACTGCACCCTCATTGCTCGTCAACTGAGATAATTCGGTAGTGTTTCGATGAGATCCTTTTCGCACCTGGGGCTTGGCCACGTAGACGGAATGCCGCCGTCCCCCTCCAGGTACAAAGTTTCTCACGCCCGTTTGTAATGCACACCGATTTTCTAACTTGGGCCTGACGAATTCACTTATGCAGCACACCTTGTGGTGTTTTTGCCTGAATTACCCAAACTCCAATCAGCCCCTCCTCTTGATAGCAGTGCTTTGGCAGACCTTTCGAGAGAGAATAGTCACCAGTAGATACTTTGAGCTTAAAAGGTGCTAAATGGCGAAGTTATAACTATTGACACATTCACGAAACAAGCGATGGAAAAATCATCATTGGTTCTGTGTCACACGCGGTGTCTCGGTGACGGAATTACAACCACAGTCAGGAGCGCTAAAGGACACGAGTAAGTCAGGAAGTCAGTTGAGCAGCCCGGATCGCACGGTTTTTTTCAGCCTTATGCACACATGCTGACGGAAGTTTTACAATTTTCTCAAGTTATTTGGACAGTCCGTTCCTTTTTAATTTCTGCAGGCGATGCGCCTTACTGGTCATACACATCTATGGAACTTATATTTAATTCCTTAAAATCGACAGCATATCTTTCTACCGACTACCTTTTCGAAAATGTTATCTTGCATACTTTTGTCGCGCCTTTTTGTTCTTACGAGTCATATTGATTTCCATCTAAGGCTACGGAGACTTGCAGGTGTCCCATTGGTTGTAATCACTGGATTCCGAAGATATCCCTCACACGACACGTCCAGTCTTGTCGCCTGCGCTCAAAGGGCTACTCGAAGAAAGAAATAGTGAGTCCTTTCATTTTACATACGTTGCACATATTTTTTTTCATTTATAACCTTATAGATGTGAGTGTAAACCTGCTTATCAGTGACTGACGGGGTTGGTACCGCCATTTTTGTTGCGCTCCTGGATTCATAGGTGCGGTGTAAAATCGTTTCACTTCACCCTACCAGATTGCCTAGTTATTTCCCATCTCTCGTCCTGCCCGGTCCTGTGTTGATTGCTGCTATGTAAATCCCAGAAGGATTGAAACCTTTGAATCCAACTTTATTCATCAGAATGTGATTATTTAAATTCGGGACAACTAAAAACTCCCACGATTCATGTCAACGTGCATTATCGGGAAGACGGGTTGACCGTTAGACTAGCTGCTGGCTACCCGGCACGTCCACGGATGGCGGATAGTGGGACGATCTTCCGTGAAGGTTAGCTGCGAAATAAGCAGACCCAGGTCTGACGAAAAAGCAGTCGCGAACCAGCGGTGACATTGCTACCAGGGTGCGGTGGCTTGAGGTCTGGCACGCTGGAAGCCTTATAAAAAGCCGCAAAGCCCAATGACGGCATTGTGACATGGCGACCGTAAACTGTCATTAAATAAGTTTGTTTGCCACCGCTGCCTTGTGGTTAGGCTTTTAAGTCAGAGCGCTAGAGGAGACAACCTCGAACAAACAATCCGAGCTGTTGTTGGGCACCCGCTCGTATCCGAAATTCCCAAGAAACCTCATGAAATATGCCCGGTCTGTCATGCAGTATCGCTGGTTTTGAAAGTGGGTTTGTTTGACGCACAGCATCTTAGGTTCCAGAATCCCGATCAAGGTACGGTGTCGGGGCTGCACACCCATAACAGATGCCACACATGGCGGATGTAGTAGCATGCCTAGGCGCAGGCTCACACAACCTCAGCCACCTGCACCCAATCCCCGAATCAGACGACTGATCGGTTCCGACTGAGAGCGAGAGAGGTCGACTCTAGGGACTGCGTCCCCACGGCACTATGCACAATCTGACGTGCTTTTAAAATACCGCGATGGTTTGCACGTCTGGCAACTGACGAGATATCCCGATCCTTCTCACAGGATAGCGAGTAAGACTGCAATGGCTCCTGCACTTGGCCTTCATGCCACTCCCGCCCAGTGAGTATATGAGCCGCTCCTTTATTATTTCCGTTAAGACGTGGTTCAGTTCACGCGGGTCAGGCGTGTGTGTGTACGGGTAGACGGGTTGCTTATCTTTGTCACCCAATCCCGCATTCGGTCCTCTTGACTCTGTCTTGCAACCGGGCTCAGATGAGTGAGGGAGGAGAGAGTGCGATAGAAGGTTCGCAGGTCTGCAATCGATGAAGAGCAATTCACGCGCAAGTCACCATCTCTGCGTCCATCATGCTGCTGGGTACACGGTGGATATTGTCGTTTGAAACGATCAAATTGTCGTATCTCAGGTTCCCATGCCGTTTTCTCGCGAGTACTACCCTATGCATAGAATTGGTAAGTGTTTCCATCTGAAACCACTGGGGTCCAATGGTTTGCGCCAGAAGTATTTGAGTGCATGACCCAACGCGACCACCTGGACGATGGAGAGGTTAGTCGTCAAAGATTTCGCAAATCGCCCTATACTGCGCTGCTAAGACAAGTTACCGGTCTGCTGGACCCCCACACTATGTTCACTATGCAGATTTTCCAACTATTAGTGAGATAGGAAGAAAACTGACTCCCTGCTTAGAGCATCCACTATTCCTACATCTTGACTTGAAGCGTTACCAGATGTGACTTGACCCCGCAGTTATCAGGGCGATCGCATTTCTGCTCTGCGCATTGCACTCGGCTCATTTGTCAACTTTAATTGCTCCGACAGAGACTACCCGGTCACGATCGTCTCTAGCCAACGACAAGAACCACCACTGTTCCAGAAGAAGCAAAGTGCTGACTTGCGTACGAATTCGTTTTAAATGCAACACGCTTGTACAGTATTTACCTCACACTGTTCCCACGTCCACCTTATGCCAATTATAAGACGAGGCCAAGACGAACATAGACTGGCGTGGGCGCGGTGTCTCAGGTGAGGTAAGGAATGGTATTACCGACAAAGGCAAGGGAGACTAGAATGGCCATTTCTGGTTTATTAGCCGTCGTCAGCCAGTCATACCCAACCCTGAAGTGTGGAACACCCGAGTCTCGAACTCGCGACCTGTCGGTTAGAAGTCCAACGCCTCTAGCCACCGAGCCACTGGCTCGTTGTGTTGTCGGCAGCGGTCGGGAATATACAGTGGTAGAGGGGCGCTCACCGATCGCTTTTACAGAACTCGTCCCGTTGTGCCTTACGGGCTTTCTTTCTCGAGCCCAACCAGCAGCCGCACAGTGGCGCATGATATAGGCAGAATGTTAATACCGACATTAACATTCTGCTTATATCATGCGCCGCTGTGCGGCTGCTGGTTGGGCTTGAGAGAGAGCCCGTAAGGCACACCGAGACGAATGTGGTCCGTAAAAACGACCGGCGAGCGTCCCTCAACCGTTGTGAGGTGAAGGGTCGTTCAGCGATTGTTGAACTCGAGCTCTGATCTTGCAGTAGTGAAAAGTACCGCAGGGACTATGTTAAGAAGAGGCCATTCCATTCTGACTCATTCGGACGGAGGACCAAGTTAACACGCCGGCCGGTATCCTGCAGAGTGACGACTTTAGCGCGTCCTGGGAATTTCGAATGTCTAAAATCTACTATAGGCAGGAGCGCGCTAAATTTCCACGAGAAAGGGGTGGCTGCACGCCGACCTGGGCGTGCCTCGGATCAAACTGGCCTCGACGGCTGGTCGTTCGGACCGCAAACAGGCCACCGCTGTCACGGCCGTTGCCATTAATGGATTGGCGCAGCTTGTCCTGAGCCATCATTATTAACAGTGTCAGCCCCTCCCATCACTGACAAACATCCACTACGCCTCAAAGGCGGTTTGCTGAGGCACTCATAAAACCCTCAGATTTATGTCGCCGACGCCGTCTGCGGACTATGTATCTTGTTAATGGTTATATGTGCACCCTACAACGGACCACCGGGGAGTTGCGTTGGACTAACACGCTGGTCAGATCAAGGTTCTACACGCGTTACAGGGCTGCGCACGCATAGTAAATGCCATATACGGAGTCATGATAGTACGCCTAGGCGCAGGCTCACGACGCACCAGAAACCTATGCCCGATCCCGCCTCTGGCCTTTTCGACTCTGTTTCGACGCCGGGCCCAGGAGGGTGAGGAGGGGAGAGCGCGAGTGATGCTTCAGAAATCTGCAAGTAACTTCTTTTGGTTGGAAGAATTTTGATACGCAGAGATATTTCACATAAGCCCTTGCCCTCATAGCGCTGGTGGTTGGATTTAAGAATCGCATCCTCACCGACGGTAATCATCTGAAGGTCATTGAGATGTGCAGTACGTGAGATCCGGGGGCCGTATGCCTTGTCGGCTGCTGCCTTCCATTCCTCCATTACTCGGCCTTGATCAGCCGGTGAGAGCGGGAAAAACGAATGAGGCTGACCCTGTGCTACCTTTCCCCACCATAGCACGTCTGGTGTGCGTTGTGTTTTTACGATCCCTTAGAAGTCGTGACTTGGAGGGTTGACACCCAGTTAGATAACTCACTCCTTCCCCTCACAGACTGCGAGGCAGCTTGCAATCGTTTCTTTTCGATGTAACTTTACGGCAACTCCAGCGAATAAAGTCTGCTCCGTGTTGGTTTAGCGTACAGCATATGTGTGACATGGAGGTGCTGGGGGACGACAAGCACTGGGTCAGTCATTGTATCATAACCCGCCCCAGTCGTCTTGACCCAGGCCTGCCATCAGCATTTGTGGGACGAGAGGGTGAGCCCGGTGCTATGCAAGTCTCCTTCACTGTATTTACCTTGCACATCGAGGCCACTATTGTTCCATCTGGAGTGCTGGCGGTCTTCTTCAAGTTCGAC